>PVIA01001694.1:0-257229 GCA_004024845.1 Tonatia bakeri | reverse complement strand
AGACAGAAGGAGGGGGAGGGGAGGGGAGGGGGAGGGGGGAAGGAGGCATTCAGGTGAGAGGAAGGGAGGAGAAAGTGTGACGATCACAGCAGAGGATGACTCGAATACAACTAACTCCTTGAGTGAACTACGATTCAGTTAAAAGGGGTGTGTGTGTGTGTGTGTGTGTGTGTGTTGTGGTAGGGGCATGGTGAAACAGGAAGATGAGGAGGAAGGTGGCAAACAGACTGTAACAGACTTAGGAGAGATATTCTACTTCTTTCCATCATAAGAGGGATCAGGGAGGCTAGAAGAAGCCTTCAGTGGATCCAATGACCAAAAGGGAAAGAGATGGTTCCCCGGGGTGACAGCGGGGGTGCTGCTCAGAGAAGCCAGCAGCAGCTGTGTGTTCACGCAGCGCTCCCCAGCACACGGGACAGACAGAAGGTCTGTCCTCAGAGCAGATAGAACCCTGGAGAAAGGCCCCGTGTCTTCCTCGGTTTTCTACCCACCTGGCCTCTGCTCTTGATGACAGAGACCGTTTCCCTTCCCTGGGCTCACGAGGAAAGATGAAGGTTCTCACTCAGCAGGTGTCTAAGTCAGAGACTGTAAGAGTCAGAAACTCACTCGAACAAACTCGATCACAGGGTCTACTGAGAGGCTATGACAGGCAATCTCTCAGATCCAGGAGCCTAAGTCCAAAACCCTCCCGAAAACCATGGGAGACAGCTCAGTACAGCACGCCCTCTGTTTTTCCTGCTCCTGCTTATAGCAGGGCCACCTCTGTTGCAAAGGCCATTCCGTTCCAGAGCCCAGCACCTCACTCACAGCCTCTGTGTCCTGGGCAGATTCTCAAGTTGCAGAAACTGCCTGATCGCCAGTAGTTCAATTTTCCGCCTAACCCCAGTTTAGCTGCAGGCACCATGAGCAGGGCTGCGCAGCCCAATCACGGCCCTCGGCTGTTCAGGCACCCCAGACATGTCTACCTGAGTGAGGAGAGGGCATCAACGGCAGGGGGGTCCCATACTGTTTTTGCTTCGGTACAGAACATTTGATCTCCAGGGGAAAGGAGGTGAGAGCTGTAAGGCACCACCCCAAGCTGTAAAAATGTTAGCGCATATATTACAGAATTCAAAGTTTCAATGAAAGGACAACTCATGTTTCTTATAAATATATAACTTTATATATTATATATATTTACAATATATACAGCATACAAATGTTTTGTAATGTAATACTAATGGCAGTCTTGAAAACAGATGTTTTCAAAATAAAAGATGGGTACTTATCCAATGTGGCTCCTGGTTCCTACAGAACCCACATTCTAGACAGCGCCCAGGCCCAGATTTCTGTAGAAGTTAAAGGGAAGAGATATATTGGAACACGGCTCTAATGCCCTTGCCCTTCCCAAATACCCTGGTCTCCCACTGGCAGCAGCTAACACGGCCCCCTGGCGGCACGCGAGCCCTGCGGAATGGATCCAAGTGCTTTCAATCAGCATCTCTAAGGCAGCGTCTCCACAGTCTGGAAGATTCCGTCATGCAGCTAAGGATGGTCAAAAGGCAGATGCTTTAGGTGTTGTTACTTTATAAGTAAAACCATCTAGACATCCAAGTGCTAAATAAATTAAAAGTTAGCCACCAAGTGCCATTTCTTCCTTGTGCTTTGGAAGCCGGAAGCCACTGGTCACAACACTCCTTGTCTTCCAAAAGCGTCTTCGCACTCCACTAGTTCATCTATCGTGCGCAGCAAATCTTCAAAGGAAGGCCTTCCCTCTGGTTTCTACAATTAAAAATCAGAGAGAAGCTGTGGGTTCCGTCCGGAATCCATTCCAAAACTGACCTCCCACACTCAGATAACAGCACAGAGCCAGGCATTCGCTGCTTTGGGACTGGAACGCGCCGGCATCTCCCAGCAGGTCTCATCTCTCTGGTGCCTCCAGCCCCTAGACCAGGCTTCCCACTGACTGCTCTTGCGCCCCCATTTGAGAACCTGACAGAGCTCCTTACTGCCTGAAAACCAAGTGTGGCAAATTTGCCCATCCGCTACCTCCTTGCTACCTAATTTCATTTCCCAGAAAAACATTCACACGGGCTCTCTGCCCAATCAAATCAATCTCTACCCTCATGTACACACGCCAAGTTCATTACTGCCTTCTTGCCTTTGCTCATGCTGTCCTCTCTCCCCTTTGTGCCACTTCCTGGCCAGAAGGCCTCTGCCTATCCCAGCCCAACGCTCTTAGGAGGCTTACAGCAAATGGCAGAGGGCATGGGCTTTGGAGTCAGACAGGACTCTGGTTCTGTGGCTGAGTGGCCGGGGCAAGCACCGACTTCATGAGCCTCGGTACTCTCGTCTCCAGAGTGGTGCCAGCAACGGCACCTGCACCTCAAAGGATTAATCTGAGAACTAAATCTAAAGCATTTAGCACAGTGTCTAGCACATGATCCCTGTGAGCTAATGTTATTATCTTTAATAATAATAATAATCTTTCAAAAGTCATTCCAGTGACATTTCAATACGGGGAATGAAAACTTTCCAAAGAATGTGAGTAAAAAGACATGAAAAAGCTGAGGCTGGGAGAAAGAAAGCCTCTCTGGTACAGGAGTGGGATTTCAACCATCCGAGATGCCCACTGAAAGAAGAGCCACTTTCCCAGGCTTATTCCCTGAGTCTCTAACGCAAGCAACTGGCAGGACCCCCACTGGGGGGCGGGGCAGCCTGAATTCATTATCTTAATTATTAGAGACTTCCGCCTCCTCACGTTCTCCTTCCCAGCACTGAGAACTGGGCTGAGACAGCTGGCTTCCTACAAAGAGTGTGAAATTGTGAAAGACGTGTACCAACTCACTAGGCTATAAAGACTACACATTATTAATCTACCAAGCCTAGATCCATAAATGCTTGAGAAATTTTTTTAAAAAGTGCCCCCAAATTCTATACCTCCTGCCAACACCTCAGCATCACTTCGTATACGTATTTGGACGCCAACTTCGGCCGGTGGAGTCGGTGGCCGTGAGTAACCATGGTTACCACTTCATAGTTGGTGTTCTTCTCAAAGGGCATTCTGCCTTCAGTGAATACTTCCCACATTAGGACACCTGGAAAAGGGTGAGGATTACCAAGTGAGGAATCCACCTCCTCTTCAGCAGGGTTAAGTAAAAACGGGCCACGGGTCTTGGTCTTACCAAACGACCAGACATCTGACTTGCTGCTGAAGCGGCTGTAATTAAACACCTCAGGTGGGCACCACTTCACAGGAAACTTAGCACCGGAAGAACTTGTGTACTGATCGTCCAGGACGTACCTAGAGTGAGACACATCACAGGTTTACACCTCTGAGTTATGATCTGCCTTTGGTGCGTGTTGTTTAATTTTTTCCCCCTTAGAATCAAAACACAGTCGACTGAAGTCCGGCAAGCATCCTGTTGAAGCTAAATGTTTGCCTCGGTGGCCACGCCTGTGACTTCCACCTCCGCCCCACTGAGGTACTGGAAATGGATGCACCGTGACATTACTATCTGTACTTTCATTCTTGTTTGTTTTCCTTTTTTAATAGGCAGTAGAGGCAGAATATGATAAAACAGCTTGCCAGCTTTTTTTTGTAAGCTGTTTTGGTACAAAGTTTTGCCCAAAGGCCCCACATGTAAGACATCTAAAGCAAAGCTGCACTAAAGGAAGTGGTGAAAGGTGCTTGGGGACACACGTGCTTTTAGCCCCCACAATTCCACAGAGCACAGTTTAAAACTGCAGCAAGTTAAAAAAGCAAATCGCAAAATGACATAGGTAAATGGTGGAGTATATATTTCTAAACCATGACATTGCTCCTAAACACACACACACACAGGAGTGTACGTGCACACACTCAAAACAGTATTAGACCATTTTTCTATGGGAGCATACTTATAATATCCTTTCTACCAGGACACATACAAACTGACATCACTCGCTATGCTTGGGAGAATCCTTGATTGGAGTGGTACATGTGAGAACCTCAGCCCTTTCCATAATGTGTTCAGTAAGTATTCACAAGAGGAGTATGTTTGTGTCTCAGATGCACATACAAAGATAACTTCTAAAAGTTCCCTGGGAAAATATTCAACTCATCGCACAAACCTCCTTGGCTGTGCAAAGATGGTGACAATGCCACCATGGGCTGCAGCAATTTGTTTGTCAATCAGGGGAGTCTGAATTTAGTGTATAACGAGTGTTTTAGAGGGGCTGATACAAAAGCACAGATTTTGTGAAAGCCAACCATATGAAGATTGACCGTGTAAAATTGAAGGACTGCCTGTCAGATACAGAACATCTTTACACGAAGCAAACAAACAGCACTGACTGTCGGCAGTTCTGGTCCCACTTCTGAGAGTAACACAGCTGTCTAACTTCCCCGGTCCTGAGTTGCCTTTGGAGCTGAACTTGACCTGCGTGACCTGGTCCTCGCCTCCCATCATGATTGCTCTTTGTACTGGCAGAGGGCCAGCCACCCTGGCTACTTCCATTCCTTGCACGGGCCAAGCTTGTCCCAGATTTCAAACTTTTCTGTTTGCTGTTTCTTCCACCTGGAATATTTTATCCTCAGGTTTTCACCAAACTGACTAGTTTCTGCCTTTTTGGCTTCATTCAAATATCCAGGTCTCAGGTCTTCCAGAGTACCAGATGGAAAGTAGCCACCTTCACCCCTACCCCACTCCACCACTCAGCGCCCACCCCAGCCTAGCCCCAAGTTATCTCCATCATAGGGGCCGGCTAACTTTTTCTGTAAAAAGCCAGGGAATAAATATTTCAGATCGTGCAGGCCAGAGGGTCTCCGTCCCAACCCCTCCGCTCTGCCTTTGTGGGGTGAAAGCAGCCAGAGCCAGCACATACGCTCATGAGGGAAGCCGTGACCCAGGAACATCTTATTTGTGGACATTGTCACTTGGATTTCCGATAACTCCCACATGTTATATCCTTTAATGTTTCCCCAACCATGTAAAAATGTGAAAACCATTGTTGGCTCGCAGGCCTTCCAAGAAGGGATGGGTCAGATTTGCCCTGGATGACAGTCTCTGGCCCCTGCTCTGTCACACCACTGTGTGCCCTGTTGGCTGGTCTCAGGTCCTACGTTTCACCCTCCTCTTGAAGATAAACTGCACGTGGGCAGGGCCTCTCTGCTGTGGTTCAGTCTAACATTGTCCCTGGAACCTAGCAGGCACCTAAGTTCTTGTGGATGGATGTACGGATGAGTGAATGGACAGAGGGAAAGAAGGACGCACTCAAGAAGGACAAATTAAAATGACAAAAATTAAGCAAATAAAAACACTACAGATTTGGGTATTCTAAGAACTTTATCCCCAAACAGATTTCTGTAAAAACAAAAGATTTTAGACACCTAGTCCACCCCAGGGAGAAAAGAAAGTAGTATGTTTAACAGGCTATACCACCACCTAGTGGAGAGAGTTATTAACAACAATTAACACAATATACTTGTTTATTTTAATGAATCTGTCTCAGAACAGCTAGCTAACAAGTTGCCTTTCTGCCTCGTTAGTGCAGATTATTCCCATGCTTATTCACTCTACAAGCTAATGGGAATATCCCATAATAAAGCATTAAGCAATCATAACTTCTCAAGAACCAGTTTACCTGAGAAAAAGCCGAGGCTAACTAACAGTAATGGATACATTCAGCAAAGAAATCTTCCAAAACATAAATAATTTATTACCTTATACCAGAAAGACTAAGAAGCAGAAAATCAATTAGCTCCTCTATAAAAAAATTATGGGCACTGCTAATATTTTGTTAACGTAACAACAGAACGTGTGATTTCAAAACTGATCCCACATAGGGTTCGAGGAAGAAGCTGACACACAGGACTGCAAAGAAAATGTCAGACTCTCCGCACATCCAAGAGAAAGGTCACAGACTCTTACTCATTTAACCCAAAGCTGACCGAAAATGCTCACATACACTCAGACTTACCTGGCCATTCCAAAATCAGATACTTTCACCACTCCCGCCTCATTTACTAGACAATTTCTGGCAGCCTGGGAAACAACATCATAATTGTATATTAATTACAAAGTTCTACAATAAAAGTAGAAAAAAACAAGTTCTGTTCTTGTTAAATTCCGTGTGCCCCAGTCTACACCTGTAGAGGGTGGACGTGTCGTTCAAGAACTGTCTGTGCACCTGTGGGGATGTCTCCAACACACAGCAGCCGCTGAACACCGCGGGCTTGGGCTGCACGGGCCCACTTACACAGGACACAGAGTACATATGACATGAAGCCTGTGCTGATGGGCTGGGCATGCTTTGGTGAGGCTTCCAGTCAACAGCCGCCTATTAGTAGCTAAGATTTTAGCCAACCAAAAGTTATGCACAGGTTTCTGACGGTGGAGGAGTGGACTCCCTAACTCCCATGTTGTGCAGGGGTCAACCATGCACACAAGCACAAACCTGGGCTCTTCCGCCTCACTACAGAATGGGAAAAAATATTTGCAAACCAATATCTGATAAAGGGTTAATATATAAAATATGTAAGGAACTCATACAACTCAATAGCAAAAAAAAAATCCTATTTAAACTTGAGAAATTTGCTAGGAGAACAGAACTAGGCACTCACCACCACACAGAGGTAACCATGTAGCACAGTGAGTAGACCTCCAAATACATGGATACTAAACAGCACATTTCTCAACGACCAGTGGGTCAAAAAGAAATCAAAAGGGAAATAAAAAATTATCTCAAAACAAATGAAAATACAACATATCAAATTTTGTGGAATGAAAGAAAAGCAGTTCTGGGGAAAGTTTCACGTAGTAAGCACATATATTAAAAATTAGAAAGACCTAAAATAAACAACCTAATTTTACACTTCAAGGAATTAAAAAGAGGAACAAATAAGTCCCCAGGTTAGCCGAAGGAAGGAAATAACAAAAATCAGAGCAGAAATAAATGAATTAGAGGCCAGAAAAACTATAGAAAGGGCCAATAAAATTAAAAAGCTGTTTTTTTAAAAAAAGATAAAACTGACAAACCTTTAGCTAAGAAAAAAAGAAGACAAATAAAATTAGAAATAAGAGAAATGATTTAACTGATTTACAGAAAAACAAAAATTATAAGAGACTACTGTGAACAGTTAAATGCCAACAAATTACATAACCTAGAAAAAATGGATATGTTTCTAGAAACACACAGCCCACCAAGAGCGGATCAGGAAAAAGTGCGAATGGCTGACAGCGAGGCAGGAAGCGGAGAGTCAATGATCCAAAATTCCAAACACAGAAAACTGCAAGGCGAATGTCACTGGTGAGTTCTACCAAACATTTAAAGAAGTATTAACACCAATCCTACTCAAACTCTTCCAAAATACTGAGGAAGAGGGAACACTTCCAAATTCATTCTAAAACCAGCATGACCTTGATAGGAAAACCAGATACGGATATCACAAGAAAACCACAGATCAATATCCCTGATAAATACAGACGCCAAAATTCTCAACAAAACATTAGCAAACAAAATTCATGAACACATTAAGAGGGTTATACACTATGACCAAGTGGGGTTTATCGCTGGGATGCAAGGATGGTTCAATGTAGGCAAACCAGTAAGTGTAATTCATCACATCGATAAAAGATAAAGATCACATGATCAGCTAAATATGCACAGAAAAAGCATTCAACAAAATACAACATTCTTTTGTGATAAAAACCCTTAAGAAATTGACTATCGAAGGAAAACACCCCAACATCATAGAGGCCACATATGATAAGCCCACTGCTAACATTATGATTAATGGAGGAAAAACTGAAACAGTTTCTTCTAAGATCAGGTACAAGGTAAGGCCTTCTAATCCATGTAGAACTGAAAGTCCTAGCTAAGAGCAATTAGGCAAGACAAAGAAATGAAAGGCACCCGAATTGGAAAGGAAAAAATAGAATTGTCACTATTTGCTGACAATATGATCTTACATACAGAGAATCCCAGAGTCGATCAAAAACTGTTGGAATTAACCAGTAACGTGGCAGGAGTGGCATTCCTCTACAGTGAGGAAGCATCAGAATAGAAAGTAAAGAAAACTATCCCATTCACATAGCATCAAAACTGTAAGATATGAATACATTTAACCAAGAACTGGAAGATCTGCACAGTGAAAATGACAAGCCTTTGCTAAAAAAAAAAAAATCAAAGAAGATACAAACAATGGAAAGTGGAAAGATCCTGTATTCACGGATCACAAGAAAAAATACTGTTGAAATGCCATATCACCAAAGCATCTACAAATTCAATATAACCGCCATCAAAATACCAAAGGCATTCTTCACAGAAATAGAAAAAACAATCCTAAGTGTGTGTGGAACCACGAAGGACCCTGAATAGCCAAAGCAATCCTAAGAAAAAGAGAACAAAGCTGGAAGAATCACACTTGCTGATTTCAACCTACACTCCAAAGCCATAGTAATGAAAACAGTGTGGTACTGGCATAAAAATAGACCAATGGAACAGAGGAGAGAACCCAAAAGTAAATCCTGGCATTTACAGTCAACTAATATTCCACAAGAAAGCCAACAACACTCAATGAGGGAAGAATAGTCTTTTCAACAAACGATGTCGGCAAAACTGCAGAAACACATGCAGAACAGCGAAACTGAACCCCTATCTCACACCACTCACGAAAATTAACTTGAAATGGGTCAAAGGCTCAAGCATAAGACCTGATACCATAAAACCATTGGAAGAAAATGTAGAAAAGAAACCCATTGATACTGGTCTCAGCAATGATTTTTTTGAACATGCCGCCAAAAGTACAAACAATAAAAGCAAAATCAGCAAACTGGACTACATCAAACTCAAGAGCTTTTGCACTGCAAAAGAAATAATCAACAAAATGGAACAAAAAACTACATCAAGAGAAAAAAATTCACAAACCATGTATCAGATAAGGGGTTAACATCCAGAATATATAAAGAACTAACACAACTTAACAAAAAACAACAAACCAATTTAAAAATGGGCAGAAGAACTAATTAGATATTTTTTCAAAGACATCAAAATGGCCCACAGGAAGATGAAAAGATGTTTAACATCCATTAATCATCAGGGAAACGGAAATCAAAACCACCATGAGATATCTCCGCACAGCTGTTAAAACGGTCATCACCAGGAAGATGAGAGACAACAGGTGCTGGCAAGGACGTGGTGAAATGGGAACCCCTATGCATGTAAATTAATGGGAATTTCAATTAGTCCAACCACTATGGAAAACAATATGGAGGTTCCCTAAAAATTAAAAATAGATCTACCGTATGATCTAGCAATTCCACTTCTGGGAATCTATCCAAAGGAAATGGAAACAGGATTTCGAGGAGAATACAGGCACAGCCAGGTTTATCGCAGCATTATTCGCAATAGCCAAGACACGGAAACAACCCAAACGCTCATCAGTGGATGAACAGATTAAAAAGATGTGGTATATATACACAATGAATATTATTCAGCCATGAGAAAGAAAGACATCCCGCTGTTAGTGACAATATGAGTGGACCTTTAGCACATAAGACAGAGAAGACAAGCATCATGTGACATCACTTACAAGTGAGATCTAAGAAAGGAGTCAAAACAGAAAAAAACAAAAAACAGAGGATAAAATGGAGGTTGCAGAGGATGGGGCACTGACGGTTCTACCAACGTGCTCAAAGCAGACACATTTGGGAAGAACAAGCAGGAAAGAAAACGGGAGAGAAAGGAAAGGGGAGAGAGGGTGAAAGAGTGAGAGAGAAGAAAAATTAAGTGTCTCCATCGCAATAATTTAGTCATTAATAGAAGATATTTTTCTGGTATTTTCAGGAATTAACAAAGGGTTTCCATCTTTTCCCAGGGATTTGAGAGATAAAGGAAATAAAACAAAGATTTCTGTTACACAGCTTTTGCTGATAGTGTGTGAGGTGGAAAAAAGTTTAAGATTTAGTAGTTAAAAAATGAGTCAAGCTTAACTATCTCATTTATCACTATATGCAAGTCATTTCATGTCTCTAAAGCTGAATTTTCTTATCTGTAAAATAATGCTGACCTGGAAGACTTGTCACGGCTAGCTATTTCATGAGATTCCTCTAGAGGTCCAAGAATCTGTGTGACAACTTGCTGGGACATATGACCTATGCAGTTATGTATTATTCATACCATTGCCTGTGTAATCATGTATTAGACGTAAAGAAATCTTTCTGTTGAAACTGTGGCACAAGTCTAACTCACCAAGCTTAAAAATAATAGTGAAATATTGTTCAGAACAAAAATTGGGTATTAACACATCATTAATCATTTGCCGACCCAGTGTTACCAAGGCATTTGGCCAATGAATGGGATGGAGGCGGTTTGTCATTTACCAGATCTCTGTGGATGAAGCTGTTTCTCTCCAGGTACTCCATCCCTTCACACACATCTTGACACATGCTCAGCAGCACATCTCTGTTAAAGTGACCTTGTCTCTGTCGGAGGAAATTCAGAAGGCAGCCCTTTTCCATGAACTCGGTAACGATGTAAATTGGTCTCTGCTGGGTGCACACACCATAAAGCTGCACTAACTTTGGGTGTGTCAGTTTCCTGGGAGAGAAGTCATGCACACACACAGTTACTACAGGAAAAGAAGCCGTCAGAGGCAACTGTGGGTGAGGGGCCACTTTGTAATGCAGAAAGGAGAACCCGAAAGAACACAGGAACTTACATCATCACTTTAGCTTCTTCTATAAAATCTTCCTCACACATCGCGCCTTCCCGAATAGCTTTGATTGCTACTTTGTACTGCGCTCGCCACTTGCCAAGCCTCACCACTCCAAACAGTCCACTCCCCAGTTCCCTCATGAAGGTCAGCTCCGAAGGGTTGATCTCCCATTTTTCTGTGAGAGGGAGGGGGAGAGTGACAACATGTACTAAGGAGAAAGCAACACGAATCCGTGGGAAACAAAGAGTCAGAACCCAAGTCAATCTCACAGTACAGGGTAACACAATGACTGGTGAAGCAGTAACTGTGCAGCCTGCCTGCCCCTACACTGAAAATGGCAGCTTTGCACCCCCTGGGGAGGAGGCACCCCTTTCTAAGCTGTCATGGTACAGCCGCCCCTCACCATATCGCAGTTCACTTATTGCGGCTTCACTGTATCGCGGGTTTTAAAAAGCCTGCAATGAGTGAACTGCGATAGAGCGAGGGACGGCTGTCTACTCCACTGGTGAGTACCCATATACAATTTTATATGTTGTTAAAATTACGTAGGTTTCAGAGTGTAGAAGGTGCTTAAGAGCATATGAAGTGTTGATAAGAGTGTGGGAAGGGCTTATAAAGCCTTAAAACATATATAAATAATAAAATAAACATAAGGCCGCAGCGACGCGGATTTTCGCCTGTCGTGGGGGTCTCTGGGGCAGGCCTCTGCGATGGGTGGGGGGTCGCGGTACCAGCAGTGAACTGAAGAGGACGCTGCGCAGCAGGCTAGTGACAGAGCTTGAAAGTTAAAGGCGCTTTAAAAAGTTCCTCCTTTACCACTCTTTCCCCTCAGTCTCTGTTGTTGTTTTGTTTCCAATTCCAGCAAGTCAGACATAATCTAACCTGCTGTTTAGAAGGTTTTTGCCAGAAGCAACAAAGACAATCCAATTGAATGCCTTATCAATTGCCACCATCCTTACGTTCCTGTGAGCAACCAAGAAAGCCAGTGAGAACCAGACAAGGCTTTGATTCACTGTAGCTGTGATGTGGTAATGCTGGAGTTTTACTGACAGAGGGTTTCTGCTGAATTATGAACATGATGAAAACAGAAAACCTAGGTTACTACGGCTATAAGTGCAATCATCCAAAAACTCATACTAGAAAACTTGTAAAAAGTTATAAAAACTTATAAAAAGAAAACTTATTCCATGCAGTTGCACTGCATGGAATTCCACACATCTAAACTGGCCTTGTGATAAAGGATTCTTTCCAAAGGAAACTCGCCAGCGTGTACAGAACGAGTTACCGTAGCTGAATCCTGCCGTAGTCGGTGCGTTCTTCCCCTTTGCACTAACCGGGTACCGCAGCCTCGTGACGAGTCCTAGAAATCAAAGAAAGTATCACAGTCAAGTTCATCCTTCATCATTCCACATGGCGCAGTGTGGAACTAGAAACCCACAATCCATTCATTTATTCACTTAGTGCCCATCCTCTGTGCACACATGTAGCTCGTGCTGTGCGCAGGCAAAAAGGAAAAGAGAAGAAGACAAGAAGGAAGAAGGCGATCCTATTATTTCATATTTTTATGGAGTATAAAGATTTAAATATATACATGTATATGCTTTTATTCATTCAATAAATACTTTCTTTAAACACCACAGTGTTTATCGGGCACCGTGCCAGCACAGTCTCTTCTCAAACATTTCCAAGCATGCCAAAAGGTTACTAAGAGTTACCATCAATTATTACTTCATGCTCTTCTCTGATGTGCTGTCTGAACTATGGGAGGGAACTGCAGTGATCTAGTAACAATTGATTCATCTGACATAACAATATGAGGAAGCTTAGCCTAAAAATCAGACTCTAACCCTGGCTGGTGTGGCTCAATGGATTGAGTGCCAGCCTGTGAACCAAAGGGTCGCCAGTTCCATTCCCAGTCAGGGCGCATGCCTGAGTTGTGGGCCAGGTCCCTGGTTGTGGGGTGTACAAGAGGCAACACATTGATGTTTCTCTCCCTCTTCTTCTTCCTCCCTTCCCCTCTCTCTAGAAATAAACAAATTAATTTTTTAAAAAAGCTGGCTCTAAAATATCAAAGAGTGGGAAAACCAACTACTGGCAATCAGTGAGGAACATTAAATCCTTGAATCTAAACTGCCACAACACCGAATAAGAAGAAATGGCGGGTATCTTTCCCATGAAACCCGTGAACTCGGTATTTTCCTCTATCACAGCGTGTCTCATCCTGGCTTACTGCTGTGATGCGCTTCTCTGCCTCCCCTGCCAGACAGCAAGACCTGGGGGGACAGAATCTATGACTGTCTGGACCAGCGCAGCCTCCCCGAGCCCGGCGCCGTTCCTGGCAAGCACTGGGCACTGCACACGAGTTCGTCACGTGAACGAACTGAGATCACGGTGAAAGAAACAGAGGACTGCAAGGACTGAAAAAGAAATCACAGAAAGGAGCTAAGAAAACATCCGTTGGTGGAATAAACTGATAGGAAACAAGATCCTCAAATGTTAGACATAAAGTTACCACACAGCCCAGCAAACCCTTTCCTAGGCAAGCAACAAAGAGAAATGAACAACATTCCCATGCCAAGATTTGTACACAAATATTCAGAGCAGCATTACTCATAATAGCCGAAATGGGGCAACGATCCAAATGTCCATCAAATGATGAATGAAAACAAGATGGATAAACAAAGTCCACACAATGGTTTACTGTCCATCAAATCAGGAATGGAGCAGCGATACAGGCTACAAGGTAGACTAAAGTCAAAATCACTGTGATAGGTCAGAAACGCTCCAGAAAGGGCAGATCCACAGAGACACAAAGGAGGGGAGCAGTTCCCTGGGGCTGGACTGCTGAAGGGCCACAACACTTCTTTTTGGGAGGATGAAAGTGTTCTTAGATTATGGTGAGAGTTGGCACAACTCTGTAAATATATTAATGGCCACTGAATTGTACACTTTATTCTTTTTCAAGATTTTATTTATTTACTTTTAGACAGAGGGAAAGGGAGGGAAAAAGAGAAGAAGAAAAATATTACTGCGCAGTTGTCTCTCATGCACCCCCTAGTGGGGACCTGGCCCGCAACCCAGGTATGTGACCTGACTGGGAATCGAACCGGCGACCCCTTGGTTCACAGGCTGGTACTTAATCCACTGGGCCACACCAGACAGGGCTGAACTGTATACTTTACATGAGTAAACTTCATGCTGTATATATTCTATCTCAATAACCGTTCCAGTCATTATCTGAGAAAAGTGAACAGAGTCACAAATAGCAACCACCTTTGCAAAAGGTACATTTGATAAAATCTCAGAAGTTAATTTTCCATAAACTGGGTTAGACACTTGGCTATCCCCTGCTCAGTTACATCTTTGAAGTCAAAGACTAGAAATCTTTCCTGTCTTACCCTTCCATGGGCACAGATGTGGTTTCTGTTTTGTTGGTGGTGTCTGGTTGGTTCCCACTCTGCTGGTAAGTGCCGCAGAGCTCCGGGAAGATGGACGCCCTGCTGGGCAACGATCATTCTCATCTTTGGAAGCCGACAGCCTAAGCCCAACCCTGGGCCCGGCTGGCAGCTTTGTGACAACTCTGACGTGGACACATCTTAGTCAGGGGCATTAGACTCATTTTTACCGGGGGCCACATCAGCCTCTCAGGTGCCTTCAAAGGGCTGAACATAATTTTAGGACTGTGTAAATGTCACTACCCCTTAACAGTTAAGTGAGAGCTTGGCGCTGCCACCGGGTAGAAACAAGGTGCCAGGCCAGATACAACAAGGTGGAGGACCGGATTCAGTCTGCAAGGCTTGTGTTTGCCACCTGTGACTTAGATTTTAGTTTACTACTGTTAAAGGAAAAAAAAATCAATGACACTTTCAAAGATGGTAAGGCAGGCATCATTTGGGACCACTATGATAGATGGGATTTTAGAGTGGGGAAGAGAGACCAGACTCAACCCCGAACACAACGGGGGCAAGTAGGATTTATAGCCAAGGAACGGGGTGGAGGTCAGGGGATGGAAAATCACTAAGAGGGACGTCAGAGGTCAGGGAGTGGGCAGTTTCGACTAAACCAAACCGACAGGATCCTTGCTGAAGACAAGCCAGGGTGACCAGACCTCACTCAGGTGCAGGTGGGCGATGAGGAGCATGACGAGACATTGAGGGTGGCCAGACATCAGACATTGCGGGGAGAGGGTGCTGGTTAAACTGACTGAGCAGGGCTTCTGCTGCGACTGACTTTTACAACTAAGTGCACAGCTGGCCTGTGGTTCAGGAGCCTGATGGGAAAGTCTGGTCAAGCAAAGAATCTTTCTCAGCAGCAAGGATATAAACCCCAGCAATATGGCATTTACCATATGCAATAAGAACTCTTGTCCTAAGGTCCAGACAGAGCTTTTCATGAGATCTGATACTATTCCTGATTTTTCTTTGTATGTAGCACTTCCCAAATATGCAATAATTCTAAATCAAACCCATTCTACAACTAACTACAAAATATAACTGCTCAAGGAAGAATTCATCACAATGAGTCTGATCATTCTAATCACTACCTTATATTTGAAATAGGTTTGAACAGCTCACTTACCTGCCGCATTGTGCTTATGATACTCCACAATCTCAGGAATGGAACCAAATGCGTGTTTTTCTGACAGATAATACTTCTTGGGGGAGGTGGTTGTTTCCTTTATGTGATAATGCCTGAAACCCGACGAGCCTTCTCTATAACAAAAACCAAAACGTGTAAGAACCAAGTTGCAGCAGGGTAGCTGCCCTCTGAAGACCTTTCCAGCAGGCCACCACAGGGCCCTACAGGGCCCCTTCCATTTGCTGCCCAAGTTTCATTTGTCCCCATGGTCATTAGCTTTGCTTTTCTCATTGAAAGGTGGACATTTTCAAAGTCGTTGCTAGTAACACTCTTGGTCCCTTGCCTGAGGCTGTGGAAGAGAACATTCACCAACTCCGTTCACCAACAGCTGCGAGTCTTACAACAGCTCGTGACCGGCCACTGCTTATCCCCTGCTGCTGGTGTAAACTCGAAAATATTTAGAGAACTTTCACCCCTAAAACTGAATAAACTAGACTTATAGAAAAACATATAGAATCTATTTTAGATATCTTTCTAGAACACAGATCTTCTGGAGTCATCTCTTGCTCAAAAATCTGTTAAAGAGAACTCTTGTTACTCTTAAGATAAAGCTCAGGTTCCTTGACATTGACATGACCTAGTCTCCGCTAATATTTCTCAGGCTTCTCTCTCCTCCCCTCACCCCACCCCTCCCATCACAAGTTCCTGGAACTCCCCATAGGCCCCCTCACTTTGTGGCCCAGGCAGTTTCCAGGGTATGAAACATTCTTTCCACTCCCTCCAACTTTTGCCCGCCTCATCCGTCCTGTCTCAGCTTGAATGTCACTAGACAACGTTAGTGACTAACTCAGATGTGCCTGGGCTATGTATCCCATTTCCCCCACCACCCTCCCCAACACACACATGGCCCTCCTGGAATAGCACTTCCTCATAGACTCCCCTAACTCACTGTTTGCTTTCCTGAAGCCCCCCCTAAGCTGCTGGAGGCCATGGTGTGTCTACTTTGCCATCTGTAGTGCTTAACTCAGTGCACAGTAACTATTCATTCAATGTTGCTAACATTTCTATAGCCATTCTCAACAAATATGTATATATTTGTTATATATATATATGAGGAAAATTATTAAAATATGAATATAAAAATAGTGCACACTTTAAAAATCAAGTTCAGGTTTTCTTTGCTCATGCTGAAATGCAGCATATTTTTTGAAAATTAGGAATCCACACAAACTATATAGGAACTTCATACAAAAACTATAAATTTAAAGAGAGAGAGAGAGACTACTTACCCTCCAAACTTTGTGTAAAGGGAGACTGTGTACATGCCCGGTTGACTGGAATCCCTTACCATAAAACCACCTTCTTTATCCTAAAATCCAAGTTAACAAAATTGTTTCAGTTCCCTAACAGATATCAATACCATGGAGAAGACTCAAGAACCCAGTCCTAAGACTTTCCGGTTATCGTCCTCTACCTTGAGAATCTGCTTTAGAGGAGCACAATCTAGCAGTGGGGCTCACCCCCATGACCTTGCACTTGGCACCGCTGGGCCGTGGGATTAACGAAAGCACACGCACAACCCTCCCAGCCATCACTAATCTTCACGCCTGGAGCACGAGACACTTCAACAAGACAGTCTCTCGGGCCCTTTCAGAACTAGGAGACCAGATTCTGCAGGTCCGTTACATCCTGGACATGGGGGAAAATGGATACTGAAATGTATTTCTTTATGATCAGGTTTCACTTCACACACTTTTATTATTTGATAAGCTTTGATCCTGACCCAACTACATCTTCTATCCAAATAGCATTTTTCCTACAAATAGCTCAGTGCTCTTTACAGGAATGCTTTTAAAATCCTTAATTCCCCTGGAAATCACGGTTAAATATCATTCTTTACAAAAGGAGAGGCGGAGGCACAAGTAACTTAAGCAGAGAAAACCAAAAAGCACAGCCAACATAAATCACTAACGGACAAACCCTCATCGGGTTCAGCCAGAGAGCAAGAAACAGAAGCTTGGAGCCTGCGATGCCTCCCTGCCAAGAGCACCACCATCAGTGGCCACACTGAGACGGCTTTAAGATGTAAGTATGCTTCTTAGTTGAAAAATAAAATAAATTTTATCTTTATTCATAGGAAACACACTGGAATTAAATAAAACTCCACAAACAAATCTGATAAGAACAATTAGGGACAATGACATAACAGTTCATCAATCAGTAAAAAGTATAATAGCTACCATATATTTATTGAGAATTTATTCTGGGCTAGCATGTTCTAATCTGTGGGTTTATGTGTTTTTCAGACTATAAGATGCACTCCCCGCCAGATTTGGGAGGAAAGGGGGGGTATATCTTATAATCCAAATGTAGCTTACCTAGCTCACTGTGGAGGGGGGATGGCCTATGTTATTTATGTTATTAAATATTTTTTGCTTCAAAAACTTTTTTTCCTATTTTTCTCCTCTAAAACTTAGGTGTGTCTTATGGTCTGGTGTATCTTACGGTTCAGAAAATTCGGTACTTAATCCTCAAAATGGCCCTATGAAGTAGGCACCACAGTTATCCTGCTTTACTTCGTGGATAAGGAAATGAGGCCCAGAAAGATTGGGTAACTGGCCCCAGCCCACACAGCTAGTATGAGGCAGAGCCATGATTTTACCCCCAGGTCTAGCCACCTACTCCCCTAGAAGTGCCGCTCATCGTGGGTCGCCAGGGAGGCACACAAGAGTCCTGCGGGGGAGGCACATGGGTTTGTGTCACTTGAATCAAGCAAAGTCACCGGCTGTTGCTCTCTCAACATAAACTATGGAAACACATGCCCGACAAGACCTTGACTTGGTGGTAACAAGCAGGAGACAAAATAAGAAAGCATCAGTTTTAGAGACTGGGAACCATTAGGAAGTAAAATAGCTAGATCATAAAAGCCAAGGACTATAGAGAGCATCTTTTAATCCAACTCCTCACCTTATAAGTGAAAAAATAGCCTAGAAAAGTCACCACTAGACTTGGGTCGCTCAGCCCACTATAGCATCCTTGATACTACATTTTATCCTTTTATTTCCTTTTTAAAAATGTAAGAACTTCAGCACATTTATTTCTAACAGCAACTAGACTCTTTGTTAAAACTTTATTTCTAAAAGCTATAGTGTAGTTGTAATAAAGTGAAATGCTCAGTCCCTCTGACTCCGCCTTGATGAAACCTGCGCTGTTCCCACGGCCTTCAGCTCACAGCCTCCACTTTGTCTCGAGTGTGGACGGCTCACCACTGGACAAACGCTGCTAGCACCTGGGTTTTACAAAAGCAGCCCCTCCCATTTCTCTTTCCTTAGACACCAAAGAAGTCTGAACTCTACTTTCTTAAAATGGATTTGAGGATTGGTCTCCCATCTTCTCGGTAGGTGCCTTTCAACCAGTAAATCTTTCCTTACTGCAAATTCTGAGGTTTTGAGTTTTGGCCTTTCAAAGCATCAGGCACACAGACTTCGAATCAGTAACATACTATTGATGTTAATTATTTTAAAACAAATAACTTCAAGCAGAATGGGGGAACACGTTTTAGTACTACAGCAAATGATAAATCAGTAAGAAAGTAAGGAGCCCCGGCTGGTGTGGCTCAGTGGACTAGTGCCACCCTGTGAACCAAAGGATCGCTGGTTTGATTCCCAGTCAGGGCACATGCCTGGGTTGCAGGCCAGGTCCCCAGCACAATGTTCACAGCAGCACAATACAGGGTGCGTGATTGATGTTTCTCTCCCTCTCTTTCTCCCTCCCTTCCACTCTCTCTAAAAAAAAAGAAAGAAAGAAAATAAATTTAAAAAAGTAAGCCTGGCTGGCGTAGCTCAGTGGATTGAGCACGGGCTGTGAACCAAAGCACTGCAGGTTCGATTCCCAGTCAGGGCACATGCCTAGGTTGCAGGCCATGGACCCCAGCAACCGCACATTGATGTTTCTCTCTCTCTCTCCTTCTCCCTCCCTTCCCTCTCTAAAAATAAATAAAATTAAAAAAGAAAAAGTAAGGAAAATGTTTCCCAGGTATAGCATTACCTATGGTTATGGGTTTAACCTATTCTGAAAAGCCTGTTGGAGTCCCCATTTACCCCCAGTACTTCAGACATGACCTTATTTGGAGACTTACGGAAGTAATCAAGTTCAAATGGGATCATTAAGGGTGGGCCCTGCTCCAGTATGACTGCAGTCCTTATAAAAGGGAAATATTGACCCAGAGACAGACATATACAGAGTGAGAAGGAGAGAGGCCTGAAACAGACCCCTCCCTCACGGCCCTCAGAGGCTGGCATCCTGATTTCAGACTTCTCCCCTCTAGAACTGTGACATAATGAATTTCCACCGTTCAAGTCACTCAGTGTGTGGTACTTTGTCACAGCAGCCCCAGGAAACTAACACACTAGTTTTCACTTCTAAATGATTAAGAAGGCAAGTCCACTGTTGGGAATATATTCTAAGAACCCTGAAAGACCAATCCAAGAGAACCTATGCACCCCAATGTTCACAGCAGCACAATTTACAATAGCCAAGTGCTGAAAGCAACCTAAGTGCCCATCAGTAAATGAGTGGATCAAAAAACTGTGGTACATTCACACAATGGAATACTATGCAGCAGAAGGAAAAAAGGAGCTCCTAGTCTTCTCAACATCATGGATGGAACTGGAGAGCATTGTGTTAAGTGAAATAAGCCAGGTAGTGAAAGACAAATACCATATGATCTCACCTTTAACTGGAATCTAATCAACAAAACAAACAAGCAAGCAAACTATAATCAGAGACACTGAAATTAAGAACAAATGGACAGTAACCAGAGGAGAGGTGGGAGGGGATAATGGGAGAAGGGGGAAGGGTTTGTAAGAACAACTATAAAGGGCACACGGACAAAACCAAAGCAGGGTATGAGTGAGGGTGGGAGGTGCAGGTGCGTGGGGCAGGAGAGAGAGGTGGGTGGAAAATGGAGACTTGAACAATAATTAAAAAAATTTTTTAAAGAAATAAAAAAAGAAAACAAAACCCTGTATTTATATTACAGTACTTTTTTAGACTTTAGGAACTGAAGCACATGAAATTACTAGATGCACTGCAATGAGCTGGTGCTGACAGCAAACCCAAGAAGCAAATATACTTACTTCGCTTCTGAGGAGCTGCTCTGCTTTGCTTCTGTTCATATTCCTGCAATACCATCTGAACAGAAAAAGACACATTTAAGACCTCAGGTTTCTTAAATTATATTTTATTCTTTTTAGAACAAGATAATAACATTATCTTGTTATTAACATATCTCATTAATAACATATACAATAAATAAGAATTAATAACATATACAATAAATAAGAATACAACATAACTCATAATCTCAGTAATATAGACAACCACTAGTAACATTTAATGTACATACTTCCAGATATTTTCTTCCCATATTGTTGGGGAGACACATGTATGCCAACATTCCTATGTTTTATTAAAGTAGGATCAAAATATTCTTGCTGTATCATAACCTGAATTCTTCATATAATTGCATGATTGACATCTTTGCAAAGCAATGTAGTCCTATATATCATGGTATGGATGTGCCATTACAGCACATCCATGTGCCACATGCCTGGTTGTATCCCCCAAGGCCTAGCACAGTATGTGACACATGGTAGGATCTCAGGAAATATTTGATGAATTTACGACTGAACAAAATATGTCACAGTCATGAAAGTGTTTCTGAAGAATATTTAATAGCATGAGGAAATAGACTCATAATGTTCTAAGTGGAATAAACAGAATATAAAACAGTATATACGGCATGATTGTTTTTTAAAAGATTGAAGGGAAATATATTAATGTTGGCAGAGATCAATTCTATTTTATTTACGAGTAGTTTTTCTTATTAACTTTGTAATATTTTCAAGCAATTTTAAAATACTCATCATATATTATCATACTTGGAAAAAATCAAACGATACGCTGATTTCTTGAATAAATGAACGATGGCCTGTATTTTCAAGCCAGCTAAGCTGTGATTTGCTTAAAATAAATTCAATTGTGTCACTTGTACAAGTCCACTTACAGAATAGCACCCTCGGGTAAAGTGTATTATAGAGACTAGTTCTCTCAACACCTTTTACATCCTAGAGAACTGGGTGAAGGATACGTTAGTACCACCTTCTAAAGGCAATGACAGATATCCTTTAATCTCCAAAACTCCTCACATGACTAGGAAAATGAAACCTTTTCTGGTCTCTACATTCACAAAATAAACATTTACTTACTCATATTGATCTAAGTTGTTTGATTTCTTTCCTGTTACATAATTACTTGGGATATATCCTTCACTCCTAGAAATGAGAAAAATACTTTAGGTAAATGAAAATTATCTTACTGAGAGGTTACTAGAAGAAAAATTATTGTCTTCTTGAAATAATTAAAGCATAATATTGCCTAAAGCTGCCTAAAGCTTTGGGCAATAGTAAGGAAGACTGGCTGACTGCCAATAATTCAATGTACCTACAGCATCTGACGCATTACCAAGTACCTCCTCATTTGGTCCTCACAAAAATTCTGAGATGGGCAAGCATTGTTGTACCCACTTTCTGGTGGGGAATCCAAGGCTTAGAAAGATGCAGAGACTTTCTTAAGGCCCCAGAGCCAGAAACGGGGCCCACATTCGATGTCTTCTCGGAACTTGTGATGAGAACCCTTTCCAACATTCCATGCCGCTTCTTTTGAATTTGGAATTTCTTGGGATGTTTTAAAGAAACCATTACTTAAGAAAAGTTAAAGTGTTGGATAAAAGCACCCACCACACCAACTCTCTGCACCCACATATGGCATTACTTCCCAGAGGGCAGTTCTCCACATTTACATCAATGTCATCATGGGCACTTGTTAAAAAGGCAAATTCTCGGGTCATACCCCAAGAGATCTGAATTGAGAAGGCTTATGTGAGGCCAAGAAATCTTTGATTTTACCCCATGTGACTTTTATGCACATTGCAGTTTAAGAAGCAGCCCTGACTGCTGTGGTTCAGTGGACTGAGCGCCAACCTGCAAACCAAAAGTTCTCTGGTTTGATTCCCAGTCGGGGCACATGCCTGGGTTTTGGGCCAGATCCCCAGTTGGGAGCGTGCAAAAGGCAGCTGATTAATGTTTCTTTCTCTCGCACATTGATATTTCTTTCCCTCTCTTTCTCCATTCTTTGCCCTCTCTCTGAAAATAAATAAATACAATCTTAAAAAAAAAAAAAAGGAGCATTCACAATGGGTGGCATCTTGGTAGAAGCCAAAATTTTTCACATGAAAGAGATACACATATAAAATTTAAAAACTGAGTAAAAACTTTGCAACCTTAAGTGTGAATCTGAACTATTAGTGAGAACTCCCACATATGCACACGAAGGGCACACGCAGCTCTGCTGCCTCGGGGAAAACCAAGAAGCAGTGACACGCGAGTAGGCGCTGGAGCCCTAGCACCCCGGCTGCTGTCTCTCGGCACGATTTCCCACTACGAGGAGCCAGCACTCCTTGGACAAATGGTAAAGTGCAGGTTTGGCCAGAAAAATTCTATGATGAACTTGAGCCATTTTATTTTACCCAGAAAGCAAGGAAGCTCGGAAAGACTAAAGGGCTCCCCCAACCCAAAACAGCTACCACTGACCAAAGATGGGACAAATCAAGCAAAAATAATACTGACTGCAATGGATTGAAACCAAATATATAAGCATCCATAACACTAAAAAAAAAATATTGGTTATCATTGTTATCACCAGCAGAAGCTCAGTCATTAACTCATTATTTTGAAAATTGGTAAAAGAATCAAAAATTTATCTTGCATTTGCTGCATAAGATAAACAAATTGGTTGATGAGTCAGTTCTTCTTCAGGGAGTTAATAAATGCAGATAGAATGACAATTTAAAAATCATCATTTTGCAATTCCTAAGGATATAATGGACCTAAGTAATAATTGCTGATGGAAGCCCAAATCCTCAGGTGAAACGCACACTGATGAAGAGCTTCGTGATGGAGGAATAAGGCTGGCACCTGACCCCTGAGGAAGCTTCACATCATTAGAAGTGGGACGATCAGATATCAACTTCTAATGTGGCTGAGCCCCTAGATTGCAGTTTACAGGAAATACAGGACATGAAGACATATTAAATGACACCTTGTGGCAGCAATTAGCTTAATCTAAAGGGTGGCTCACTGCGTATAGCAAATGACCTGGTTACATCAATAAATCAAAACTGAAAAGGACAGTGACTGTTGTAGAATAAAAGAGAGACATAAAAGACACAGCAACCAAAACCCATGTGGGGACCTTGTTTTAATCTCGATTGAAGTGCAGAAATATATACTGGAGATGGAGGGAACCTGAAATTATGCAATCAGCACCACCTTCAGACCTGGGCCAGGGGGACCCTGCTCTGACCACAGACTTTCAAGAGCATGCCAAATCCCACGTCCTCGCAGCCTCTGAGCAGCCAGACTATCATCCAAATCATCAAGACCCCAGAATTCTCTGCCACTGCCATGGCCTACACAGGTCTTTCCACTGGGCTCATCCTCTGATGGCAAGGTACACTGGTCACGTGCACCCCCTTCCAAGCCCAGGTCTCGGGGTGGCCAAGTTGGTGGGGCAGGGGGGTGGCTTTTGCAAACGATGTGGACAGACCTTGAATGTAGAGCTGGGAGACCCACAGGTGCACGTGAGATGGAGCCCGGGAGGGTGGGGAGGAAACAGGAAAAGAAGGCAGGCCAGAGACGGCCCTCAGTGCCCGGTCACGTTCCGGCACGAACTCGCCCCTGAACCTCACCGTCCCTGTCGTCAATTCAAAGATACATCTGACAAGTTGGAGGATAAATCACATTTTATGTATTGGTTTGTTAGCTTGGCTTATAACTTCTAAATATTTTGATGCATGATAGGTGGGCTTCTGTGTGTACTCTTCTACCAGTCCTGAAAATGTCAGGGAAAGTCTGCAGACTTTCTAAAAAGATGATCTTTTTAAAAATTATTGTTAAGGGCGACAATGACACGGTGGTTATTTTTTACAAAGTGTTAGCAGTTAGATGCAGAAGCGAAATGACCTGATGATTTGGATTTACTTTTCAGCACCCTGGAAAAAAACAAGGGGGAGGACTGGTAAGTGAAAACTGGCAAAACACCGGTTGTTTTGAAGTCATGACAAGTGGTACTAGTCCGTTGTATTATTATGTACTTCTGTGGACTCCTGAAAATTTCTATAATAAAAAATAAAAAGCAACCTTCTACAGTGCTTGGCGAAGGAGAGCAGTGACAACCTTCTTGGAAACACAGACTGATGACAGGTTAAGGGTTCCCAAGAGGGTGACAATGCAGAGAGAGAACCAGCCCCCAGGTGACGGGTGACGCAGGGCTGCTGAGAGGAGAGCCTGGGAGGGCGCTGGCCACCCTGGAGCCCCCCACGGTGGCTCTCCGAGTGAACTGAGGAACGGAGAAGGGGAACTGGGGGCGGGACAGGGCAGTGAGAGAGCAGACTTGGAGGGAGGGTGTGCTCGGGGCAGGACAAAACGTCCTCCTCTTCTTATCTGTGGGAACGCAGAATAAAACAGGTTTGTATTTCAGAGTAAGCACAGCACATAGAGTTTTCTGAATGAAACCTAAAGGATCCTCATCCCCTATGCTTATTCATATTTACCCCTTATTTACCCATAACGACAATGAAAGAACTATTTCCTTTACATCCTAAATTATCTTGTATAGATATTGCTTGTTTTTTTCATTCCTTGAACGTGTGTGCATGTATTTATACACACATGCACATACATATAGTTTCTCTCTCTCAGAAAAACCTAGTATTATTTACTTACCTCGGGGGGTAAAAACATAAAATGCAATTTTCCTCAAGATCAAAATAATCCAGCTAAACATATAATGGATGGGAAAAGAAACCAGTGCAATGTTTTCTAGTTTCTGGAAAGAAGTGGCTGACCCATTTACATTTATTGCATCACTCACAGGAATACATTGTGTCACTGCAAAGTAACAGTGCGGACTTTGATTTATGTCTGGTCGAACCAGCCTCACTCCCCCAGAGTTACAGATTATCCTCTTCTCAACCAGCACTTATCCCCCCCCGCCCCCCCCCCCGTGTGTCACACAGAGAGGGAGCACTTACCCATACTTGTCTCTTGCTTTCCACCAATGAACATCGTTCTTTTCTAATATGATGTACTCCTGGCCCCTCTCTAATCTGAGATCGTGTGCTTCTGTCGCGTAGAAATCATACATAGCTACCACTATTTCTTCACTGTTATCTTCTTCTTCCAGTGGGATCGGTGGGGGAGGCCTTCGCTGAGAAAAAGAGATAGCATGTGAAAGTTTAGGCTTCTGTTTGTGTGAAGTAAAATGCTACGTGATTCACACATCACTGCAGATGACAGCAGAAACCACAAGTCTGCCCAATATATGCTGGTGAGCCCTCCCCTGAGTCTGATGCTGCTGGACCTCTCATGGGTTTCAGAACACAGGACACGAGTAAAAGCTGTCTTTAAACATCAAGAGGCTTCTGCTCAGGGTCAGGGGTAGCTTTCCAGGGAGAGGGAAGGGTAGTATGGGAGCAAAAACCAGGAGGACTAGAGACCCATCACTCACACAGCCTGCAATGGGGAAAACACACCACAGAGTGGAGGCTTTTATCAGGTCCCCTCCCACTCAGAGGAATGTGCATTTCTTTGTGCTTACTGCACGCAAGGTGCACACTTAGCACCTCGCACACCCTTTCTCGGTGATCCTTAATACTGATCCCACAAAGCAGAGTACATAACTCCCCATTTACAACTGAGGAAGACAGGGGTGTACGGAACCCACTCAAAGTCACTCATATCAGATTAATGTTGGATCAGGTCCCGTCTGCGTCCAAAGCACCAGTGTTCTCCCTCAGACCCCACTCTTCAAAGGCACATCATTAAATCAGTGAAGTCACTCTTCTGTCACAATACTATGTTTTTAAGACCAAAATATTTCTTTGAAATCCTGCAGGCAAAATGCCAGGTGATAGTAGGGGCGCCAAGGATAATATGTGATACATTTAATATTACTTGACAGATAAAAAATCAAATAAGCTACAGTGTATCTGTTTCTGAAATGATGAGGGCGAAGCGAGGAGTAAACAGCATCACATGAATGAATATAAACATACTCAATAACCTATAAATGCTTCCCAAAGTCCAGGCCACCTACCTTCTTTGTTTCTGGAGCTGGAGGTAGTGCTTTTCTGATACCTGAAAATGACAACAACAGAAATAGGTCAAAATGCCATCTCCCAACAGCTTTAAGGAAAAGTGAAAATGAACACAAAAGCAGGAAGTCTAGTCTGCCTTTCTCACTCCGGGGCACGCTTATATCACTATTTGTAACAGAATCTTAAAAGGCTGTTGAAGTTGGTTTGTATTTCTGTCTTTCTGCACAGACTGCAAATGCCACAGGGACTGGGGCCACACCTGATTCTTTGTACACAAGTGGGACTACATCAAACTAAAAGCTTCCGCTCAGCCCAGGAAACCGTCATCAAAATGGAAAGGCAGCCTATGGAAGGGGAGGCAATATTTGCAAACCACATATCTGATGAGGGGTTAACATCCAAAATATGCAAGGAACTCATATAACTCAGTAGCAATAAAATAATAATAATAATAATAATAATAATAATAATAATAATAATAATAATAATAAATGGGCAAAGAAGCAGAAGACATTTTTCCAAAGAAAACATACGAATGGCCAGCAGGTATATAAAAAGGTGCTCAACATCACTAACCATTAGGGAAATGCAAATCAAAACTATGATGAGATGTCACCTCTTATCTATTAGAATGGCTGTTACCAGAAACGTAAGTGATCACAAATGCTGGCGAGGGTACGGGGAAGAGGGCACCCTCAGGCACCACTGGTGGGAATGTCGGCTGGTACAGCCGCTACGGGAAACACTATGGAGGTTCCTCAAGAAAATAAAAACAGGCCGACCCTGTGACCCCGCAATCCCACTACTGGGTATGCATGCACAGGGAGCACAGTCAGTACCTCGAAAGGACAGCTGCACCCCCATCTTCGTCACAGCATTGCTCGCATTAGCCAAGATAGCCACAGAGACAGAGACAGAGACAGAGACAGAGATGGAGAACGGAGAATTATTCAGCCTTAAAACCAGGAGAAAACTTTGTCATGTGAACATGGATGAACCTGGAGGGAATTACGGAAAGTGAAATAAGCCAGACAGAGAAAGACAAATACCACGTGGTATCACTTGCCTATGCAGTCTTCCAAAAAAAAAAAAGTCAAACTCATAGAAACAAAGCGGAGGTAAGCGGTCGCCAGGGGCTGCAGGTAGGAGAATAGAGAGGTTGGTAAAGGTGTAAACTTTCAACTGTCAGATGAACAAGGCTGGAGGGTCTGATGTACTCACGGTGACTACAACGGACAACTCTGCAGTGTTTACGTGGAAGTTACTAAGAATACAACTGAAATGTTCTCACCGACACAAAAACGGTAAACGTGAGGTGTTAACTCAATGGGAAGAATCCTTTTATAATGCGTAAGTATATCGAATCATCACCCTGTACACTTTAAATAGCCTACAATTTCATATGTCAATTATTCCTCAATAAAGTTGGGGGGAAAAACCTGATGACGGTGCCATATTAGGCTCATACTTTTTAACAGTCATTTTTAGCAGGCTTCCACTTTGTGATAAAAGGTTCCCAAAATTTATTAGAACTTCTGATTCCATTAAATGGTACACCTGCTAATTAAATACAATTATTCTTACAAAATATACATGCCCAATATTTACGCTGTGCTACAAAGTGTGAGGGCCATACTTAACCAACATCAAAATCAAAATCATGTCACTTTCTCATTATACCAATGATACAAACAGTGTAATTATAAAATAAAATGAATACTCACTACTCTCAAGAAGATTATATTTCTCACATCCAGGTGCTAGTTTTTCAGTTTGTCTACAACACTGATAACTTCCATCTGCCCAAAATTTAGGATGGTATTTAATCATTATATTGTTGTTGTTCTTTATTTCTGGAATTCATAAACACACTACATGAGCAGTGAAACAAAGCAGAGACAATGACATTTCCTAAATAACACTATCACCCTTTATTTCTCAGATACCGTATTTATTACGAGAACACCCTCCTAGCATCAGACAGCCCAGCATTCAGAAAACTCAGGTGGTGCTCTTTGCCTCCTTTTTTTGGTGTGACATCCTTGTTAACGGAGGGAATCTCGGCTTCACCATAATGGACAGGCAAGTAAATCAGCCCACCACCGTTTTGTTCTGCAGAAGAAGCCAAGTGGACTGTACAGGACAAATCACCCATTTAAACACTTGAAGCACAAGTCAGCTCATCCACACCAACTGTTGACTATGCTGGCAATTTCTTAGAAAATACAAAACCCTGTTGCCATAAAAGCCCAGAGCTTTATCATCTCCAAAGGTATCATGCAATACATGAAAGCCTGCTTTTCTTAGAAACTATGTATACATCACTAGAAGGAATCAGATTATAAAAAAAGAAGTTGTCTTCGATTTGTATCACTTAGAGGAACAGCATATCTTTGGAGAAGCTCTTATATATTAAAAGGTTATAAATGCAAGACATATTAGCTGTGTTTCTGTTTTAGTAATAACAATGTTCTAGACAGAAAGGTTATGATTTTATTATAGGTTTACCTTCTTTTAACTTCTTCACCCACTGGTCCCTGCTGTGCGCACTGGGTGCGAAGACGTACAGTGTGTTGGCATCGTGAACAACCTGACCGAGAAGATGGAGCCGATGAGAAGCACTCGGGCACAGCACTCGGTCTAGCACCGAGCTCCTGGGACCACAGACCCCAGTGACTGGTTCTGAAATAACTGAATACAAGTCCATCGTTTTGCACCAAAGAACCTAGATTCCTGCCTCACAAAGCACATCTGTTTCTTCGTGCCTGCATTGATTAGGGTACACATTTGCGAAGGACAGTGTTTATAGAAGAAAAATTATACAGAGGCCGGAACGCTTCACTAACCTGTTTTTACTGTGACCTAGTTAACTGAAGCTCCTCAGGGAAACCTGGTGTAACAGGGATTATTCTAATCTAGTATTTTCCTGAATAATATATAGATAAATCAACTACTCTTTCAGCACTCTTATAACTTCCTTTGCTACTGTAAAGAATGGCAGTAGCTACCTATTAGGCACTGACTACCCTAATGCTATGTGCTTCACAAATCTTAACTCAAGGACCCTACCATCAAGGTATCAGTATTTTACAGAGGTGGAGACTAAGGCCCACTCATGGAGCCTTTGCTCCTGCAGAACTGCAGGGGGCACCATTCGCAAAGAATGCACTGCAAATGGTGCCCCGTGCCACTTAACCTGCCTTAATCATCATCGTTTGGCTGGTATTCCAGAAGGCATGATCCTGATTCCAAAGCCCAAACGTTTAACCACAGTGCCTCTTGTAGAGGTAACTCTGTCAAGGAACTAAATAGTCTTAATATTCATATTTTTAGGATTAATAGTCAAATTAAATACGGAGACTAACCCAAGAATTTTATCTTTGGTCTTTCACAAGGCAGAAACACCTTGTCTCAAAAACATATACGGCTAGAACCCTCCCTTCCGCACGTCAACAGACATTGGAGTGAACATGAGTAACTCTTTCACTGATAAGTGGCTGTTCCCGGCCATCTTCAATGGATCATTCCTTCCCATTCATTTCAATCAGATAAGTGCAGTCGAACAGCAACGTGAACACCACAGAACAAGTAGTGTTATATTTCATTCAGTGATTCATTCATCATACCAGCTTTCTGCTGGAACTACACAGATACAAAAATATATCCAACACGAAGCCTATTTTCAAGACACGTATGGAAGAAATCCTTTATAACGAGACGAAGTGAGACATGACAGAGAGGTCAAGATCCAGCGCTGAGAGAGATGGGAGGATGTACTCTGCCTCATTTTGGTCCGTGATTTTCACAGCTGTGATATTGCTATTCATAAGAAGAAATGCATGTTTGGTTTTCATCCTGGTTCCTGGCACAGAAATCCTAAACCCTTGGAATATCCTGTGCTCCGTGATAAAGGTGTCTTTTGTTGTGCTAATGAGAGACTTTGGAAAGCACCTAAGGAGGGGGGCACATTGCCAGCGGAGCCAACCTTGTGGTTAGAGGGTTGGAACTTCCAGTCCCTCCTCCTCACCCCTCCCCACCACCTCCTGGGAGGAGAAGGGCACTGGAGATTGAGTTCAGTCACCAATGGCCAATGATGCCATCAACCATGCCTCTGTAATGAAGCCGCCATCAAAACCCTAGAAGGAGAGGGTTTGGAGGGCTCCTGGTTAATGAATGTGGAGATCTGGGGAGAGCAGTGCACCTGGAGGGGGCCTGGAAGCTCTGAATCCCTTCCCCATACCTTGTCCTATGCATCTTTTCCCTCTGGTTGTTCCCGAGTTTGCCCTTTTATAACAAACAGGTGACCTAGGAAGTAGAGTATTTCTCAGACTTCTGTGAGCTACTCTCGCTAATTATTCAAACCTGAGGAAAAGACTGGGAACCTCTGCTCTACGGGCAGTAGTAGATCGGAAGCACAGGCGATAGCCGGGAGCTACAACTGGCATTTGAAGTGGGGCCAGTCTTGTGGGACGGAGCCCTTAACCTGTGGAATTGATGCTGTCTCTGATCAGATGGTGCCAGAACTGAAATGAATTGTAAAACACCCAGCTGGTGTCGGGAAATTATCTGGTGGCGTGTTAAAACACACACACACACATTGGAACTGGGTGTCAGAATCTTAACACCTTATCCAGATCCATCAATGCAATCAACTCTGTACATAAAAATTAGGTAAAAATGCACCACGAAACATTGTGAATTGACACCAGGGTATCTGGAAAGAACTGCTAGGACTTTGAACCTTCCAGAAACCTGGGCACTTCATAATAATTCATGACAATAATTCATTTTACTAAGTCTTTACGTCAGGCTAAGCCTTGACATGCACGGCCTCGTCTAATCTACACGGCAGCCCATGTCTCCATTAGCAATGGGATCCTCATTTTCCAGATGAGAAAAGCAAAGCAAGTGAGATCAATTCATCTGAGTAGGACTCATTTGACCACCGAAGGCTCTTCTTATTCGTGTTTCCTCCAAGCCCCTTCCTGGTGCCCCCTGACTGTTTCTCTGGTAGCATCTGCCTTTTCAGGCTCCAGTCTAATTTCTCAAAACTCACCTCACGTCACTCCTGGGAGCCTGTAGCTTCATTTAAGTTTGATAAAGACAAGCTCATCAGTAGAGAACTCACCCATCCAAACACAGAGTTCTGGCAGCTAAGACTAGATCTATTACCTAGCTAACTGGGGACATTCATATTTCTAGAGAAAAGTTCTAGAGATAGCACTCTCAACCCAGATAAAAAACATTAATTTGGTATTCTCAGGTAAGGTGGTGGGCAAGCTATCTGGAGTCCAGTATCCTCTCTGCAAGCCCCGGACACGCCTAGAGGCCACTTTCTGTGTCATCCACGTGACACCTGACGGTGACAGAGTGCATGCAGGCAGCCACGTTTCTCACGTGCCCGTCTGCTGCTGAGTCATCCAGCACAGCGGAGGTTGGCAGGGAAGGGAGGAGCTTTGCCAACCTCGAGGCACAGAAGCCATTTCAACAAGGAGGAAACATACTCTCCCTTAGCAATACTCCTACTTAGTAGTTACCCTCCAATCTATTTATATCTTCATTCATTTATTCAAGAGACTTTTATTGACAATGCGCCTAATGGCTGTTAGATCTGAGTTCAAAACTCAGGGGGAAAAGGCCAACTCCTGGGGATTCCCCAGTTGCGTCAGAAGACTCAGCTAAGGAAGCAGCTGGCTCTTCCTTCCACGTTCTCTGTTCCTTCCTAGGGCTACAAAATGCTGAGGCAAGAAGCAACCTCCTTTGAAAATGTCTACTTCTACTTTTCTCTCTTTTTTTTTTTTTTGTCTTGCATCTGCACATAATGCAAACTCTCACTGTAATGATGTGAAACTGGGGCCCAAACTTTAAGCTATACTTCAGTTATAACAAGAGAATATTCTTCATCTTTCAAATCTTGCTGGTTTAAATTACACAGTTAAAGTTCAAGTTGACCTGTTCTTAATTTTTAAGATGCTTTTTGAACTTTCCTTGTATTTTTTCATCTCAGCAATTAAAAATGGGCCTGGCATGGAATGCTTTCTGCTGTCCTATTTTCCTCATCATTCTAAAAACCAACCCACCGCACCCAGATCAGATCTCTTTCTCTTGGACAGCGAAATTTCTACTTCTGGGCCTTGCCTCATAAGAGCCACAGCTCCCCACGACCACCGGCCACCCTCACATGTCTAATAGCATCAGAAGTGCAGTAGAAGTGGTTTTCTGCTACACTTCAAACAAAATTACACACTTACTTAATACACTTAATCAAGAACAAGGTTTAAATGAGGCTTACTTCTCGATCTGAGGTAGCTGTGGTATTTGCAGTAGTAGTGAAAGCAGGAACAATAACAATAACAGCAACTACACTCATTGTGCATTAAACTATTTATGTATCACCTTAGTCATCACAACAACCCTAGGGAGTGATACTATTATCATTACTATTCCTGTTTTTCAGAAGAGGGCACAGACATAAAGCACTTAAGTGACTCATACAAGGTCACAGAGCCCAACAGTGGCGAATGAGGAGGTGTGGCCTCAGAGTAGCCTCTTTAAGCACCATATTATCCCTGCTCTTCATGAAAAGAAAAAATGCTAAATATAAAATGAGGAATTGGGAAAAGGAAATTAAATGTAGTCTTCCTCCTACCTCCTATTGTGTTGTTGCCACTAAAGTGAAAATAAGCCAGACGTGGTGTCGAAGCTTGAATACCCTAGTTTATTACTTTCAGGTCATCTTAATGCCCCCAACTGGTAAACGTTTATTTCAAATGCAATTGATAAATTCACAGTAGCAATTAAAAACAACCAATATCTCCACTGTGATACTATGTTAAAAAGATTTTTGCAACTTTCCCCTCAGTACGTGAGACCACAGCCATGGCTAAAAGGCGATCTGCACTGGACATGTCAATCAGTCAAAGGAAAGCATAAAAATTATCTCAACCAGAGAAGGGGGTGGTGTGGCCCTGGAGAGGGTTCCTGTGCCGTCTGCTGCAAGGTCTGCAAGACCAGGGTCCAGCTCTGGACTCCTCATTCTCAAGGTACCTGCGCACCATGAGCCTGCAGAGAGTGCCACGGATGGCTTAGGAGCCACGCTGGTCCTCCTGGGGAGTGGCAAGATATGAGTGTGCATTCCACGGAGGTTTTCATTCACAAAATAACCCTAGACATGTCATTGAACATCTGTGAACTGCAGTTTCCTGTCATAAATGGGAACAGTATATTTACCTCCCTAATATAACAGGCTCATAATGAAGGAAAATATGAAATAACAACCTTTTCAAAAGGTGCACCTTAGTCTCTGTATGATGTTAATATTATATTTTGCATCCCAAGCAGCCTTTTAATATCATTTCTGTCCAAGTGGCTCACTCCTGCCCCTTCTCAGCTTCTTAACTTCACAGAAAACATCCCATCCCACTTTTTTCTTTGTTTCTTTTTTTATTAACTAAAGTTACTGGGATGACATTGGTTCGCAAAATCTCACAGGTTTCAAGTGTACAACTCAATCTCAGTCTCCACTCCTTCTCCTAACTGCTCTGGGATAAATCTGAATAATAGCAAGTTAGATCTGGGGCTTAGCAAAACAAGAATAAGATAATGTTTCAACACAGACTTAAAGAGTTCACAAAGAAAAGCAACTGCTGCTAAACTACAGATGAACCTAAAAGTCAACTACCATGTGATTCGGCAACCACACTTCTGGGTGTTTACGTGAAGGAAATGAAATCTGGCTCTCTCTCTCGGAGACATCTCTGCACTGCCACACTCACTGCAGCATTATTTGCAACAGCCAACATATGAAAACCACCTAAACGTCCACTGACTGATGAATGGACAAGGAAAATGGGTTGTGTCTATAGCCAATCAAAGATTATTCAGCTTCAAAAGGAAAGAAGGATATCCTGTGATTCTTGACAACATGGATGAACCTAGAAGACATTCTGCTAAATGAAATAAGCCAGACATAGAAAGGTAAATACTATATGATGTCACGGATGTGTGGAATTTAAACTAGTCAAACTCATAGTGGCAGAGAACAGAACAGCGGCAGTCAGGGGCTGGGGGATGGGACAATGGGGAAATGTTGGTCAAAGGGCACTCTGATAGGAAGTTAGATGGACATTAACGGGAAGGACAATAGGCGAGGAAAGCACTGGTGCCTGGCGACAGGCAAAACGGGGAAAACAAGGACCTTGCCCCCAGCGTAATCTGTCCTCCCCTAGCGTGTCTCTGGTCATGCAGTTTAGTGCCCCTGACCTTTCATATTGCTGGTCATGCGGTATAGACCCTCCTCTGACCTCTCATCCCCTGGCATGTTGTCAGTCATGCGGGTTTGACTGCCTTGGACAGGGAACCAACAAGGGAGCCAGAGAGCAGCCATAAGCATTAAGCCCCTGGGACAGTGAGGTTCTGACCCACATCAGATACATCTGGGCCTCAGTTATGTTTCAGCTCCAGGCCCAGAGAAGCAGCAAAACCAGACAAAGGACACCACGGCTGACCTCAGAACCAGCCACACTGACAAATGACACCCTGCCCTGACACCAACCAGAGACCACAACCCTGCAAGGACACACAGGGAAAGCTGATGAATATTCTATCAGAATCCGCCCCTGAGACCCTCAGATGAGTGCCCTTAAGACAAAGGACCCTGTGACTTTCTGTGGGGTGCACATCCTCCCCTTTCCCACACCTATCCCCTGCACCCTCCCCCAACACACATGTTTTCCTTGCTTCTCTCTTTCTCCTAAGCTCCAAGGGCCCCTTCTTTTGCTTCTGTAACATGTTCCTGAGCCCATGTCTCCTGCGGCTCACTAGGTGACTTTCTAAATAAACTTTCTCTTTTAGTTTGGGTCTTGGCCCTGAATTCTCTCTTAGCCAGAACTCAAAGGACTGAGGCTGCTGAACTGAGGCCGGATCTGACTCTGCCCCTTAATGCCTGCTGCCCTGCTGGCTGCCAGCAGTTCCAAGTGTTTCAGTCATGCAGGAGGAGAGTTCCGGAGACCTGAGGCACAGCATGGGGGCTACAGTTACCGATGCCGTCCTGTATGCTTGACATTTGCCAGGAAGGTACAGATGAAGTGCTTTCACCACAAAAAGAAAAAAGAAAATGGTAACTGCGGAAGAAAGGGATATGTTAATTACTTGATTGTGGTGATCATTTCACAATGCATACACATACCAAACACCCAGGTTTTACACCCTAAATACATGCAATTCTTAGGTGTTGATTTCATACTTCAATAAAGCTGGGTTTTTTTGTTTTTTTAAATCAACCACTGAAGCAAGGACAGGGAACTGTAATGCCAAATAACAAACATGACTAAAAGCCAGAATTACATTGCCATGAGAACACTCCAGCTCACCTGAAACGGGTATTTATTTTGGCAGGGAATGGCACTGTCATCATTCTTCACTATTTCCACACACTTTATTTTTGAAATATCAATAAATCCTTTTCTGTATTTTTTCTGTTAAAAGAAAAAAAAAGGAGAGCCATTACAATCATAAGTATGCAAAAGTATTATTAATGGTAACATTTGCTAATGAAATCACTGGCTCATTATATTACAACTTCCTTAATAATTATCTAAACCATGTCTCCCTTTATGGTTAAAATTGTTCAAAACACTAACACTGTGAGCACTACAGTGAAAATAATTAAGCCCTTTATAATCCCTAAAGACGAAATGGTTCTGTCCTTGCCTCCCAGAGCTCTGGAACCGAGATGTGGGCGCCCTCGTGTTGCCACCTTCCCTTCTTAGACCCACATCCTCACTTCTTCACCTTCCCGATGACAGCCCCCCGAGGAGAGCATCAGAGACCAAGCCAAGCAGAACGCCGGGCACGCAGCCACAGGTGCAAACGCCCACCAGTCCCCACTTCCCCTCCAGCACAGAGCCTGGGAGGACAGGAGGTGGCCTCAGTGAGGTTGGTCACAGAAAGCCTCCACGCAGACTCTTCCTGAATGCTCTGCGTTCTTCCCCACTGCCTTCCCTCCCTGCGCAGTGCCGATCTCCCCGCAGCAGATAACTAATGACAGACCAAGACACCCCCCAAACCATTCACACCAACTGAGACCCCTCCACTGTGAGTAACCTCACATTTGAAAATTTATCCCAGGAAGAAATCTAAAGGAATACAAAGGTACATGTGCAAAGATAACTGGGTATATTGTATCCATTACAAATATTACAAACATTCATTCATACATGCCACACAGAAAGCTGTGTAAAGACTAAGGCTACTCAGGGGGCGGGGTAGATATTCAAGGTAAAGAACAGAAGAAAAAATAGATAAATGAAAGCATGTAGTATTTGGGGTAACCCAGCCATTCCCTCACCCCAGTCATTTAAAATTGCTTCATCTAATAGTATGATAGTCCCCTCTGGCCACAACCTTTGGGTCCCCACCCCCCTGCTCCCAGGAACCTACTCTGCATCCTTACCATCGCCGCAGGACTTTCAGATCCGCCACCTGTCCCAGGCCATCAGCTCCCGTCTGACTAGACTACCCTGGATGGACGTCGTTTCACCAGTGGATCTGTCCCCTTTCCCTCCTCTCTCCTCCTCTTCCTCCCCCCGCCACCACTAACCCCATACACCCCTTGATATCTCTGCCAGCCCTCAGTTCTATTCATGCCTTCCCTGACCCTACAGGCTGGGTGCACAAGGTCCAAAAACAATACTGTCTTTGCTGGTTAGCCAGGCCTTCACCGCTACATCTCAGTTCTTCTGTGTATCTCTATGGAGAGAACCTGGTGGCCTCCGTGGGACTACAAACCCTTCCCATTCCCCTCACCCCGGGGGACAACTGTCCCACTGCTTTATGGAGAAGACAGCCATTCCACAGGCACACCCCCAAATTCTTCCTTCTCCCAGTCAAAAGCACTCTAAGATTTACCCTCTTCTCTTCTCTTTCATCATGTCTTTAAGAGATCATTAAAGGGACACAACAGTTAAGATACTATAGTTGGCACTTAACAAAAGTCATTTCATTTTATGTTCACAGAATTCCCCTCACTTGACAGATAAGGGAACTGTAACTCAGACAGTTTAAATACATTACCCAAGGACCCCAACTGACCCCAAAGCCAACTAGGATGCCCCAGGGGCAAGCAGGCGGCAAAATTAATGGAGCCAAGTTCCCAAGGGGGCAACAGGGGCTCTGAGCGTGGACCAGGCTTCGGCCAGGAGCGCGAGAGGGACACTCTCCCCAGATGAGCCCTCCGGGCATTCACTTCCCTGCCGACAGTCACACTCCCTCGCATCTACACCGAGGACCCTTCTGGCCCTGCTACCGCCCTCCCTCCCCTCTTCCCTTCCTGAAAGAAAGCATGATGACACCCTTGGCCTTTCATTTCCTTCCCGCCCACCCGCCCTCCACCACTTGCTGTCTCCTCGCCACATCACCACAGCCTGCTGAAGCCGTTCTCAGAAACATCACCAGTGAGCAAACCCAGCCCTCTGTGCTCAGCTGTCTTCTGCTTGGACCTTCATGAGGCATCTGGGGGTGCTGACCCTCTCTCCTCCCTTACTGGCCTTGACTCTGGGTCATCCCGGGTTTCCTCCCCTCCCTTCCCCTCGGTTTCCCACAGAGCAACAGCTGCCCTGTGTTGTCACCGTGTCAGGGAGCACACCAAGTCCGGGTTGGCGAGCTCGTGTTCTAGGCACACAGTCCACGGAGCGTGGCATTCAATCCTCGCAGCCACTCTGGGAGGTAAGCATCACCAGACACTCTTTACAGAGGGAAGAAGCTAAAATTAAGCAACTTTCCCAAGTTTACTTGTGGGGGGGACACGGTATTTACTATATAGGGTGAGGCAACAGCAGGTTTACAGTTGTTAGTGTATGAAACACAGAGTTTACTCTTGCAGTGTTATTTATTAATTATTCTATTATTTTCCATACAAACAACTGTAAACCTTTTGTCTCACCCTGTATAATATAGTAAGCATTATATATTTAAAAAGACACTAAGAGAATACAGGGGAACTGAGGCTCAAACTGGGCAGAGAAATTCCGATGTATGACAGGGAGAGAGCGAACAGCACCCATGGAGAAAAGCATATTCCAGAAGGACCTCAGTTGCGTCTGTAAAATGGAAATAATGACAGTATCTACTTCACACATATTATTACAGAGCTATGAGAATTGCATGAGTTAGCATTTGCAAAATGCTTAGAAGAGTGTCTGGCCTAGAGTATGATATGTGTTTGCTACATAAATAAGTAGCAAAAAAAGTGAGTGCGGCTGACGTACAGGCTGCACAGGGCAGGACAGAAAGGTGATCAGGGGTCAACTGGTAATGAAACTGTAGCACTGTGCTAAGGGGTCTGGCCAGACAGGGCCCCCCACCCTGTTCCCAGGGTCTGCACCAGTTCATGGGCAGAAGAAAGCACCAGAACACCATCCTCCTATTATCAAGTCACACTGTAGAAGCTCTAGAAAATACTAACAGCAAAAGAGAGTTAAATGACCCTTAATCGCCAACTCTGGAGGAAATCACGGTGGACATCATGGAGTTTTTCCAGACATGGGTCTGGGTCATTTATCACCTGCCAGCTCTCTCAGCCCTGGAGCAGCAACTGGATATGGTCTGGTCCTAAGACACCCATCTCAACTCACCATCTAACTGACCTGTTAGATGCAGGTCAGTCGATACAGAAAATTTGGGGATGACTTGTATATTGACTTTACTTACACCCCCTAAATTCATGGTCTGTGATACATAATTTATTCATGTACCATACTAATATTTGGCTTATTGATCTGACTATCTTGCTATACAGTTTGCACACAAAAGTCCAAATTTGGGTTCCTCATTCATTCCATTACCTATTCTACCAGCAAACACTGATGAGACCACAGACGCAGTAGCTTCAAAGTTCTGGAAGGAAGAGGGCTGTGGGTCTCCTCGAGAGGATTTCACTACAGCATGGTGGGTGGGAGGGTCAGAGTGGATGATTTACAATCCAGTAACGACAAACGCAGCAGACATGTGGTGTGCTGTGGAGGGGGAGTGCTTGGGCAGGAGGAGCCGGACAAGTTTCAGGGAGAAAGTGATAGTTTGACTTGGTTTTTAGAGGACAAGTAGGAGAGTGTCCTGTAGATAAAGTGAAGAACAGTTCCAAGCAGAAAAGAAAAAAGAAAAGAGCACTGACTTAGGGAACAGGAAGAAATCCATTGTGGCTGCAGCTCAGAGTGGTTCGGGGGAAGTGTAGGAAATGACAGCAAAACGGTTAGGTTATTTGAGACCAAACTGGAAAGATGCTGACGTGCCAGAGTCAGGAGCTTAAATTCCTCCTGAGTGGTTTTAAGTGGGGAACGAGGGCCGCTGAACTGAGGTTGGTTTTCAAAAAGGTATGAAGGACAGTGTGACAAATGGGTGGTGACAGGGGGCTACTAGGAGACCATACAAGAACTCGGGTGAGGGGCCGTGAGGTTGTGAACCCAGGCGGCGGCAGCCAGAGAGGGGAGAAGAGCAGGGGTGCTGGAGCATTAGAAGGCAAAGTCCACCTAACTTCCAGATGCATGAGAGGTGGGGACTAAAAGAGGAGATGGAGCAGGGAAGCCTCAGGCAGGGACTATGAGTGTGAGTGGTTCGCAGACAGAGATCCCATAAGCCACAGTGAGGAGCCCTGACGGAGAATGGGCTGGAGAAGGCAGGGTGGGAGGGCTGTTCCACGTGACTCCTGGACAGCCAGGCGGGAATGTTTGGAAGGAGTTGCTCAAACTCAGAAACGCTTAGCACTGTCTTTATATGGTTACAGAGGATTCTGCTTTTCACAACACACATACAGTATGTTTAGTGTACATGATTCTAGATACAGCTCGGGGTAACCCTGAGAGGTTAGGCAGGACCGAGGAGGAAGGGGTTGGCCACATTACGAGAGGCACCATAGGAAACCCTGAGAGTTAATAAAAGAGCCATGTACACTCCAAAAACCTGGTTTCTTAACACCTGCTTTTCACACTCTCATTGACCAGAGTTAACACTGAGAAAGGACATACAGCATACAATGTTTTCCTCCTTTTAGACTGCTAAAAAGTTCTTCAGTGAGAAAACTATTTCATGATTACTTAAGTATGCCACATAGTATTGTTAATACTATGGTTAATACTATAGAGTTAATACTATATATTGTGGGCCAAGAAGAAATATCCAAGTTCATTACTTTTTCATGTGAAGTTTCTCTTCTATTTTTATCATCTTCATCCTACCCACTAGACTAAAAATCACAACTAAGCTGAGACTTCCTCTTACTCATCTTCGAATCCTCCAAGCTGAGAAGACTGGTTGGCACCTAGTAGGTGTTTACCAAACAGTGTGGTGAGCCAGTCGGCAAAGCACCAGGAGTGACGCCGTGTGTGCGCGCACAGGATCTGCACGTCTTCTGTGCGCTTCACAAAGCTTCGGGTCCTGGCCCCAGCAAGTCGTACAAGGCATACAGTTTTCCTTTGATTTCTGGAATACTAAGTATTTTTGAAATATCAGTATCAATACTGAATTAACAAAATTAAGAATGTAAATATAGACAAATATCCAGGGCTTTCCCAAGGTGAATTTGAGAGGTCGACTGTTAATTTTCAGGACACCCTCATGTCCACGGCCCACACCCTTCTTCCTAGGTGTCCTGCGTCCCCATTATGCACAGTGAAAGACACACCAGAATTTTCCTCCACATTGTAAATGACCCCTCCCTGTTCCCCATCACAAGTTGTATTCCTAGTGTGGCAATCCCCAGTTGCCTGCCACAGAAGAAATGCACTGGGTGAATCAATCGCCTCTGCATCGCAGTAGGCCCTCCCGTAGGAAGCATGAGCTTTGAAGACAGGCAAATCCTGACTCCAGCCTCTTTGCTGCTTAGAAATCCTAAGACCGAGGGCAAGCTCGGTCTCCTCAGTTCCTTTCTCTGTAGGAATGGGATAATACCACTCGACTTTGTTGAGCTTTTAACAGGAATAAAGATAACTGTACATAAGTGCTCAGTACAGTATCTGGCACGGGGAAGTCACTCCCTAAATGGCAACATTTACTATTAATTAGTTTTCATAACAACTCCGGGAAGTTGTTAGGAAACTGAGCAGCAGGGCGGTTATGAGATTGGCTAAGAGGCTGAGCTGAAATTGAACCCAGATCTCTGAAAACACTAGAGATTTCCCTGACTCCAGATGCCTCAAGCTGGAATATTTCTGGAAGGAAGGAAGGGGAGGGAAGTGGGGGAGGGAGAGAGGGAGAGAAAGAGAGAAAGAGAAAATTATCTTATGTCAAAATCTAACAATTTCAGAGCACCCACTATGAACTAGGCACATATTTACCTCTTCACATAGATAACTCAGTAATATTCACAACATTAAAACAGAACTCTTGCCACCCCATTAGCAGATGAAAAAGCAGAACTTAGAGAGTATAATCAACTTGCCAAAAGTCACAATTAACCAAGACTGGACCTCTATCCCAACCCTGAATTCTTCAGTGCCAGAAACACTCGATATCACTGGAAATTTCTTATGCTTATAGCTCTTAACAACTATGGGACCAAAGCAAGTTCACAAATACAAACAAAACCATACAATAAATAAATTTAAATTAACCACATTACTGGAAAGTGATGGATGGAAGGAGTGTTTGTTGGAACTGAACCCCTCTCCCAAAGCCAGTTCCTTCTGTCCCCACGCGCTTGCACCACTGGCAGCCCTGCGATGCCCTCTTCCGCCCAATTTCTCAACTGCAGCTATGGCACCTGTCTGCACACGCCCTGCCATCTATCACTAGGCCCCCACCTGACACTACCCAATTGTTTTGTTCATTCAGCCTCTGTATTTTTTCAATAGGGCACAACAATGAAAACAGACCCTAAGTTCAAGCCCAAAGATGGCTGCTGACATGGCATAGATTAGTGACAAGTGACCCTCCAAGAATACAGACCAAACATATACACAATAACATAGAAATAAAAGTCCTAGAACTTGCAGTCCTTGGCAGGTGGATGGCACCACAACTTACTGCTGGCATTCACTGCGTGCCGTGAGCATTCCGTCATTCAGCCTCATTCATCAAAGACTGATTCTGGCTTCCTTCTACCATAAGCAAGGCACAGATACCAAAGGGTCATGACGGAGAATAACAAGTACAAAACTTCTTGCCCTTCAGGACGTTATAACCAGGCATTTCACTAAGGTTAAAGAGAGGTACAATAATGTGGACAATGAAAGTTTGAATGGGTCAATAGTAAAAGGACAGTGTGTTCCAATCAACTCTTGAAAAGGAAAGAAAGAAGATGGCACATTCTACACTAAAAATCACAAATGAGCCAAAAAGCCTGTTCTCTGCACGAGAACAGCTCTTTCCTCTCCACTCAGAGCAGAGAGACCAGAAGTGCACTGGACACGTTCAAAAGGAGAAACAAGCTCTCAGGAAGAATTGTGCACTGTTTCCTTTGCATATGAGGAATAATTTTGATGGAGACCTTTCTGGTGTTAGAAGTAGGAAAAATAAAATATAAAGTCCTTTCCAAGCTGGTGATTCATAATAAAATGACCCCTCTTTGCCAAGGACTAAATTCTAGTGAGAAATGAAAGAAAGTAAAAGTAAACCCTCAGCATTCCGATATACTTTCTCCCTTTAATCAGCTCACAGCTGTAACTACTGACAGAGGCACCTCACATTGGGTGCAGTGCTCCTAAACAAAAAAATCACATTCACATCACAAAGCCACAGTTACACATATTCAAGTATGAAGATTTATGGAGGCCGAATTACGAAGATTATGGCTTTTAATGCAATATCCAGAATCAAAACAGGATGCTGAAAAAATCTCTATAAAGTATAAGGAATTGCAAGGCAAAATACTCTATTCCAAAATCACAGAATAAATTTCAGATTTGATTGTGCTGATGTAGATTATTATAAGGTTTCTAAAGGTCTTTTTCTGCTATATTTAAAGCTAAGGCTTACTTGTTTTTACCTAAGCAGTCATTCCTCTGTGGTTTCTCTACGTCCTTGCAGCCCTCCTTGCGACTCCCTAAGGGCACTTCTCAAAACTGTCACCAGGTATGTTTTATGACAGTCGACAGCAAAACATACTAACGTAAGTGTTTCGGAATAAGTCTAAAAGCAATTTATGAGTTTAAATTTTTAAATTAGTAAAAATGAGGATGAATTATGTAGAAATAAATGTATATGGACTTTTACTTCATAAATTTCATGTCAGAGACTTCCAAATTCTAGGAATTCCAGAGTTAATACGCTCAGTCCAATGACTGTACATCCTTTGGAGCACAGACAACGACAGTGACCTCAGATCACCATGCTTCCCTCCTCTTCCTGAGTGCCCAGCTAGGCTGCACTTTCCCAGCTCCATTCACTTAAGTGAGGCCATGAGTCTGAGCTCTCGTCAAGGGAGCGTAGACGGAAGTGACGTGCCCACTTCCTTCCTCTACCATTCCCACCATATTCTATGTTCCATCACGTCCCTTGTCTCACAGTGGGATGTAGAAGATCCAGTGGAAGATTCTACAAGACAAGACTACATGATGATGGAACGCTAATGGGTACCAGATTTCTGTCTGGGGTGGTGACTGTGTTCTAAAATTGATAGTAGTCATAGTTGCACAACTCTGTGAACATACTAAAAACCACTGAATTGCACAATCTAAAAGGGCAAATTGTATGGTGTGTCAATTATATCACAATAAAGCTGTTTTTTAAAGGCAAAACAAGAACAAAAAACAATGGAGCCACTAGCCAGAAAGAGCCTGGATCTCTGAATCACCACATGGAAGGTAATTACACATAAGGTAAGCAAGAAACAAACTTTCTATTGCGGTAAGACATTGGGTTTGAGAGGATTGCATGTTATAACACTAGGCTACCTTGAATAACATATTCTACAATATTGAGACCCCACATCTCAACTATTCAACACATCAGACTGTGTATCCAGAAAGAAAACACGTTGAACTAAATCACTGTTTCCCAAAGTATGCTATATGGTGGTAACTGAGGAGGTTTCAGGTGGAATTTGAACAAATATTTAATTTTATTAAAAGATTTTGTTTATTAAGTTTTAGTGAGAGGAAAGGGAAGGAGAAAGAGAAGGAAAGAAATATCAATGTGTGGCCACCTCCCACACACCCCCACTGGGGACCCGCCTGCAACCCAGGTATGTGCCCTGCCCAGGAACCAAACTGGCAACCCTTGGTTCACAGGCTGGCTGGCACTCAATCCACTGAGCTGTACCAGCCAAGGCAACATTTGCTTTTTTTAAAAAAAGATTTTTATTTATTTATTTTTAGAGAGAGGGGAAGGGACAGAGAAAAAAAGAAAGAGAAACATCAATGTGTGGTTGTCTCTTGCATGCCCCCTACTAGGGACCTGGCCCACAATCCAGGCATGTGCCCTGACTGGGAGTCAAACTGGCGACCCTTTGGTTCACAGGCTGGTACTCAATCCACTGAGTGATACCAGCTAGGGCTAGACAAACCCTTTTTTTTGTATTTAGTTTTATGGTTACCTTTTATTGAGCATTAATGGTTTTTCATTTACTAATACAGTTTTCTTTTAATAATCAGTTTATTTAAGAAACCAATGTGAAATTATTTAAAGGAAAACATTAAGCAAATTCTATTACTATACACATGGAACAAATATATGTCAAAATCATGTAAGTCACATGTATAATGGCTGAGGTTTCGGCAACACCAGGTTAAATTATCTTGTCATATCCAAACCTAATAATCCTTGATTTTTGTTATTTTGCACTTGTCACTGTATTTTTCCTCCACCATCTGGCCTGCCTGGTGTAGGTCTCACCTCAAGAGTTAAGAGTATTATTACTGATTATGTGGGACAAGATTCAATCCAGATATACATTCAACTAAAACTCCCACAAATATCACATGATTCTTTCTTTTAATATATTTTATTGATTACGCTATTATAGTTGTCCCAATTTTTTCCCCTTTGCCACCCTCCACCCAATATCTCCACTCCCTGCAGGAATCCCTACCCCTTAGTTCATGTCCATTGGTCAGGCATATAAGTTCTTTGGCTACTCCATTACCTATACTATTCTTAACATCCCCCTGTCTATTTTGTACCTACCAATTTGTACTCCTTAATCCATGAACTTTTCCCCTTTTCTCCCCTTTCCCGATGCCAACTGATAACCCTACAAATGACTTCCTTATCTATTATTGTTTCTGTTCTGGTTCTTTGCTTAGTTTGTTTTTTTGATTCAATTATTTATAGTGAATTTATTGCCATTTTACTGTTCATAGTTTTGATCTTCTTTTTCTTAAATAAGCCCCTTTAATATTTCGTATAATAAGAGCTTGGTAAAGATGTACTTCTTTAGCTTTACCTTGTCTGGGAAGCACTTTATCTGCCCTCCAATGCTGAACAATAGCTTTGCTGGATAGAGTAATCCAGGTTATAGGTCCTCGATTTTTATCCCTTTGAATACTTCTTGCCAGGCCCTTCTAGCCTGCAAAGTTTCTTTTGAGAAATCAGCTGACAGTCTTATGGGAACTATCTGATTTTCTCTTGCTGCTTTTAAGATTCTTTCTCTATCTTTAACCTTTGGAATTTTAATTATGATGTGGCTTGGTGTGGTCCTTTTACGTCCACCTTATTTGGGACTCTGTGCTTCCTGGACTTATATGTCTATTTCCTTCACCAAATTAGGGAAGTTTTCTTTCATTATTTTTTCAAATAAGTTTTCAATTTCTTGCTCCTCCTCTTCTCCTTCTGGTGCCCCTATAATTCGGATGTTGATACGTTTGAGATGTCCCAGAGGCTCCTTAGCCTGTCATTTTTTTTAATTCTTTTTTCTTATTGCTGTTCTGATTGAATACTTTTCTCTTCTTATGTTCCAAATCATTGATTTGATCCTCAGCTTCATCCCTTCCTCTGTTGGTTCCCTGTAGACTTTCCTGTATTTCACTTAACGTAAACTTCAATTCTGCCTGGGTCTTTTTTTATGTCATTGAAGTACCCAATGAGTTCCTGAAGCATCCTGATAATCAGTGTTTTGAACTCTGCATCTGATAGGTTGCTTATCTCCATTTCATTTAGTTATTTTTCTGGAGTTTTGTTCTATTCTTTCATTTGGGCCACATTTCTTTGTCTCCTCATTTTGGCAGCCTCCCAGTGTTTGTTTCTGTGTATTAGGTAGAGCTGCTGTGACAGGCCTGTCTTAGTAGCTTGACCCATTGTAGAAAAGCACAGCTGTGAGTTGTATGGTGCGGAGCCTCAGGTAATCGCCAGGGTGGAGCAACCCATGTCCCTGTCCTTCGGCTCTGTGTTGGGGAAGGCTCAGAGAGGGGACAATGCCACTGCCTGGGCTCTGGAGTTTTTTTCAGGAAGAAACAGTCTCCCACTTGCCCTAATGCCAGCCACTCTGCTTTCTCCCTGTATGCCACTGGTACCCTTCCAGCTGCTGCCCTGGGGCTGAATCCCAGAGGGAGTGGATCTACATAAAACTTAAGTCCATTGTGGGTCCCTTAAGAGGAGACTCCTGTGAGTCCCAGTTTCTTCAACTACCCAGCTCCCACTGGTTTTTACAGCCAGAAACATGGGGACTTAACTTCCTGGTGCTGTAGCCCTGGGCTGGGTGATCTAGTTTGGGGTGGGGGTCCCTGGTTCCCAAAGTATCCTTCCCTATTTTTACCTACCACACATAGGTGTGAGACATATGTTCACACAGGTGGGAAGACTCCACATCTTCACACCTCTCTGCACCTCTCCACCTCTCCCTCCAGGTGTCTCTGCCCCTCCTTCCCATCTAGATGAATGTGACTTCTTCAAATCCTTGGTTGTTGACTTCCATACAGCTCAATTTTCTGACATTTCTGCATATCTGTTTTGTAGTCTAGTTGTGATTTTTTCTGTAGTTGTGTGAGGAGGCACGGCATGTTTACCTACACCGTCTTCTTGACTGGAAGTCACACATGATTCTTAGCCACCTCTCCACAGTGACAAGCATTCCATCACAAATCCCAAATGCCAACTCGTTCCCACCATCATCAAGTTTCAATATTTATTACTGATAGAATTCAGAAAATACAGAAATAAGAGAATGAATTTTTATAGCAACATTTTGCTTCTGGGGCAAACTCCCCACCTGGACATTTCCTGCCTAGTATGGTGCACAGGGAAATGTTTTACTGGGAAGTAAGAATTTATATGAAACCTGGTATTGGGATTTAGGCTCTGAATCTGGCAGCACAGGTAAAAATGATGAGACTCTCTGGGGTAAACTTAAATATACCAAATCAGAGCATCTGATTTAACCCAGATTCAAATAATAAACATACGAACAGCTAACACACAGCACTGTGTGCCAGGTCCTGCCTCATGAGTCTACACAGACTTATTAATTTAAGCCTTCAGTAACCACTATACCACTCCACCTCCCCCAAAATGTCAAAAGCAAAAATAGCTGTGGGAAACTTGGAACTAGGTCACAGGGACAGAAAGAGCTCCTGCATGGCCGACCTGCGACAGAGAACAGCCCCTGGCCAGTGTTCAGTATATGAAATGCCTACCGTATGCTTAGCACACTAGGCTAGACATCATGGGAAGCCAGGGTGCTTACTATCACTATGGACAGTAATGTTGGGTTCGCAAGCACAATACCATAGAAACACTTCATTTCTCTTAAGTACTTTCCTACAATTGGAGTATATATGCTGCTACCTGGAGCCTTTTGTCACAGAGTAGGAAACACCAGATGACTGTTCATCACATTATAACCATGAATTTTCCAGTTCTTCAAATATAATTAATTCTGCTAATTGCCACAACTAACCTAGACTTTAAAAAAAGAACAGACAACAAAAAGTAGAAAAAGAGAACAACAGTCCTAGCCAGATGGCTCAGTTGGTTGGAGCACAGTCCAGTACACCAGAAGGTTACAGGTTCAATCCTTAGGGCACATATCTAGCTTGGAGTCTGACCCCAGGTTGGGGTGTGTACAAGAGACAACCAATTGTTATTTTGCTCTCTCCTCCCCCGACTCTAAAATCAATAAAAACATATCCTTAGGTGAGGAGTGAGAAAAGGAAAAAGAAATTGAACCCTCTTACTGGTGCCGGATCCTATCCTCTCCTCCCTTCCTTCTCATCAGCCCCTTCTTTGAGGCAGGCATGCTAAAGCTCAGTGGAGGCATGCCCACCCGCCTCCTCAGCACCGACAGTACCTGGCGTGTGAGAGCCTGGCACGTGAGAGCCTGGCACGTGGCATGTGCCCAATGATTCATTGAGCAAATCAAGGAGTGAAGGAGGACGTAAGTGAATAGGAGGGGCATCGGTTCAGTGGAGAGGAAGCCTTCCTCATGTCTAATTTCACAATATCCAGCCTTGCCACCACTTCTTCTACAGGAAACCATTTCAGAGAAGAGTTTTAGCTACCTTCTATTTTTGACACTGCTCTCTCAGACACACACTATACCAGATGGGCACAGGCATACCGAGAATCACCAGGACCTAAGAGGCCCTGTTCCTCTGACCCCGTTCCACTGACACGTGTTACTTCACATGTGACTACTCTACTAACAGAGAAACTGTCACGTGACAATCCTCAGCCATAGTTGCAAGTACTGCCAGGGACCTGCGTCAACCACAGAGATGGTAATCACTGGATGCCACTGCCAATCTCTTTCTTTTTTCCTTTTAAGTAGCAAAAGAGAAGGAAGGCACTCTAACACAGATTTCGGTTCTTGGATTTGTATGATTAACACTTACTAGTAAAGCAGCACTTGGCTTTTGTACTAAAGACTCTGTGCCTAGGCATACGTAAGTGGGAGTGTGAGTATGTGTGCCTGTGTGTTCTGAGGCTCCCCAGTGGACACTTCATGTGTCCAGGGTTTGTTGGGTTTCTGAGGGCACTTTACATCTTCATTCTACAAATAACTAGAATCACATGAACACGATTTCTTAGCAAGAGGAACTTGGGAGAGATAAGCTTTGGGGGAGTTCCTGGTGTGTGAGAGCTACAGCCAATAAACAAAGCGAGGTGAAAATTGCAATTTTCAGGATATGCGGCGGGTGGCAGTGATGATTAGTAATGCACACACACAGTGGTACACTCTGTGGCTTTTGCATGTGGTCTGAACGTACGGCTGCAGCACCTGTAGGGGCACAATTCCCACACTCGCCCCAACATGCCCACCATGGCCAAGTGGATGGATGAAGTGATAATGCGGAGAAATACCAGTCCTGGGAGGAGGACGGCCCGTGACCGTGCCCCACAGCCTCACCCTAGGAGGCTGACCCGATCGGTGCGTGACTCTCAGGCAGGACTGGTTTCTGGAGAGTTGAAAATTTGGGAGGCTCAAGGCCTCTGTGGAAATGTACCTCCACTCTGCCCATACTGGACCAGTTTCTCCACTAAGGAAAACCCCTCTCTCTGCTTCTCTGATGTTAGTAGTGGAAGGCCAAGTATGAACTGGAAACATGATTGCTTTAAAAGGGAACAGAGAGAGCTTTACTAGGGTACTACAGAAACAGAGTATTAACCTGGTATTTAAATAAGCTTCCACTGGGCCTCATATAATATTTCTCCTGTTCTCTCCAGCATTAAAGGGACCACACTGCAGTTTGCTTTCTGAATACTTTAAAAATATTACACTGCAAACATTGGCAGCTTCCCCGTATTGCTTGCTGCCCCCGAGAGAACAACATCCCCTCCTATTCTTTTTTTTTTTTTTTTTTGTCCAAAAGATAATTAGCTGTGATGGAATAGGTTCCTTTCCTTGCTTCTAGTGAGGCCTTGGAGGTAGAAGGGGGGGAAGGGGGTGGAAGGGGGTGGGAGTGGGAGGGTGAGGCGGTGGGCCTGGGAACAAGGAATCGCCATGAGAACCCTGGCAAGAAAGAGAAAACATGTATCTCAGGTGGAGGTCTCCAGTGGGAGAGAGTTGTCCATCAACTCTCCCCTTGGTAAGATATTCAAAGAGGAAAAGACAGAATTGCCTTGTTCCATGGGTGTCTGTGGGCCTAGTGGTGCCAGTCACCGTTTTTACTGTGGTCTCCATGGGAATATTCACTTTGTGTTACAACCAATCAATTCACAGAAAACTGTTGTAGCACGACCCTTCAAGTGGGCACACTCTAGAGATAAACTGATTTTTAAAACACCTCCTTCCACTGACTGGGCACATGGGATGACATCAAGGAAGTCCTGCTGGTACGTTTTGAGGTGTGGGATAGCATTAAGGTTCTACTGAAGGTGGGGACCGCTTGTCCTTTGGAGACGGACACTGAAGCGTCTGTAGAAGAAATGACATCATTTGTACAAGGCAGCAGGAGTGGGAGGGATCTGCTGCAAGGCAGTGGAGGTGGGGGAAGTATGAGTCAGGGTGATTGGGCAGGGTGGGTATATGGGGTTCACTGTCTACTCTTGAGTATGTCTCAAACTTTCCATTAAAAAAAGTCAAAAAATACTTCTCCCGTCCCATTTTTTAAAATCCTGATCAAAGTTGTAGCTGGGTCTTAGAGAAACCTTTTATGAGCACACAGAAAGACATTTACCATCACAAGCTGGTAAACAGTGGGACTGTGCACATCAGGGCTGCTGGTAAGGCTGTAGCCACCCCGGGGAAAGGTGCGCCCTGGGTCCGGAAAAAGAAACAACAATCCCTGATGTTGACACCACTGCCCTCAGAGGTCATGTGTACACAGCCTCTTGTACTCATCTCAGCCTCTTGTACTCATCGCTCTCCACGATTAATTACAGGATTACTGATCCTGCTTAAGTCATGAGTTATTTAACATTTGCATTTTACAATTGGGTAAGTGGGGCACTGAGGTCAAACCAACTGACCAAAGACAAATGAAGATACAGAACTCCAGGCTGTGGAGCCCCACTTTTGACTGGCCATCCCAGCTGGGGGCCATGATGAAACTATTCGCCCCCTCTTAGCCTGCTATTGCTAATGCACTTAACTCTCAAATACTCTAGTAAAAGTTAATCCAAGTTGCAGAATATATGGACATTCCAAGACATGCCCCTCAATGCCAAATACAAGATCCCCACAGCCCCAGAGCCAAGCCCCTCACTGTGAGTCCCCCAGCACCTGCAGAGGGGGCACATCTGTTTAGTTTTGTCCCCTTTACCCCTTCACCTCCCTTCCAGTGGTGCAGACATACCACATCACACCACCTTGGCAACAACCGGTCCGGGAAGGCTTTCAAGGAACTTGTAGGAGTTACTGTAGTAGCTCCACTGAGCATATCTGAAACCTCCATATTACCAAGCACAAGCTTTTAAGTGGATTCAGAAAGAGATGCGACTTTCGTCATCTGTTCACTAAGGAAGGTAACATTAGGTCAAACCATAAGAAATTGACATTGCTGTAAGTCAAAAATGATCGAATGCTGGTCATCTCAGATGGTTTAGTTTAATACACTACACACATTTAGCACATGTTAGTCCTACTCAAATACCTCTCACAGTCTGAAACAGAAGCCACCTACACGCTCTCTAACTTCTACACGTCATAGATGTAGTTACCACTAGTGAGACCCTGCTGGACTCCCCATGTCCACAGCAGAAGGGCTGCCTCACAGGCACGGGCGGGCGCCTGCAGGGTGCTGTCGCCGCCCACACCCAGCACAGTCAGACCTCAACCAGTATTCGCTGCAGGCATTCCAGGAAAGCACTGGAATTTGAATTAGATTTAACACAGCCGAATTAAAACATCAGACAGTTAACTGGAATAACAGCAATTATTTTCAATTGTATACTATTTTGATTGTCTAATTGGTGTTTCCCTGCTGCATGGTTCACGGATGTCATGATCACGAATTTCCGAATCTGTAAAGTTTTCATTCCTCATTATGAAAGGAAGCAGGTCGCTCCGAACAGCTTACAACCCAAAACAAAAAAACCTCATACTGTACAGACAGGATGTTAAACAAAGTCAGGAATCAACGCAAACACCCTCACACCTTTTTCTTAGCTTCCCTGCACCTCCTAACCCCTTAGGCTCTTTCAGTCAGCATTTGCATAGCGTCAGCTCTGGTTCTCAGGAACTTCCAGCTGACTGGGAAGAGATGATTACTTACTGGGCAGGGGCAAAGGTCATTACTGAACAACACGCAAAGGCAGAAGCAGTTAATTCTTGCACAAGGAGTCAGAGAAGGCTGCACCAAGAGGTACCTCCTTCAGCTGAGCCTTGACTCATGAATAAGGGTTTGCCCAGCAAAGAAAGAAGAAAAGAGAACATCGTTTGTAAAAGCGTGTAGTTACAAAAGAGCACAGCAGGCTTAGGGGCCGCAGTGTGACAGTGTGCTCAGGGACACCGGTGGAAGAGGCAGGAGAGCAGACTGGGAGGGCGGGGTGGGACCAGATTATGAAGAGCTCTGTATGTAATGCTAAGGGGCTGCACTCATTCTCAAGGCAATGAGGAACCTGGCCCTAAATAATTATATGTGGGCATATAAGGGCCCAGGCAGTTAAAATAGAAAGCTAAGCTGGCTCCATTACTTGGTATGTATTATTTTTCAGAGGAAGAAAAACCAGGTAGCTTTTTAAAAATAAAAATTGAAGGACAAACCTCTTTCCTTTGTTTTACTTATCTCACATCTCATTAGACTAAGAACCAGCAGGACTCTAATAAAAGTTTATTGCTTAAGATCGAAGACTCTGGAGCCAGAACGCCTGAGTTTGAATCCCGGCTCTGCCTCTTACTCACTGTGGTCCTTGGACAAGTTACTTAACCTCTCTGTGCTTCAGTTTCCTTAGCTATACAGTGGGATAAATGCTAGCACCACAACTTCATTACTTTGTTACAGGAATTAAAAGTCTATCCACGTTAAGCTCTCAGAACAAGGAGGACAAATGGTAAGGGCATGATAACTTTAACTATCAATGTTATTTTTCAAATAGTGTTAGTCCTTAGGGAAAGTAAAAGCAAAAGCCACAAGTTTTGTTTAAGGAAAGATCCTCACATCTACCTTCCAGATGCCAGGAGAGATCTTCTTATAACTGATGTCAAATTTGTCTGTGTCTTACCAAATAAAAAGGCATGAATGAGATTCTTCCCTGGACCACAACAAAATCATTTCCCTAAAGTTACAGGAGACCATAATAGAGCTGGCCAGTATCTGCCAACGTCCACTCTTTTCAACACCAACAAAACAATGGACCTTTACTTCATGGGTCTTATAATTCTGTTTCGAAAAGGGCGGTTAATGCTTCATGTGACTGTACTATTATTACCCTTTGGGGTTGGTATTTTAGTTGTCATACAGTATGAAACCAATACTGAATCAGCAAGTGACTATATTAGCACTTCCTTTTTACGTTGAAAACAGTTGATCACTGGTAACTCGCAACCTTAACACAAACAGCAGAGAGCACATTTGGTGAAAAGTTTCTCTTCCTCTCAAGCATAATGATTATATTAAACAGACACACTTTTCCCAGTTTGTTATGCTTTCTTGAGGCGTCATGTACTAGTGAATATAAAGATTAGTGGAAATCTGGTGGTATGTATATATGCAGTTTAGCCAGGCAAAAAGTATCACAAAACTAGCCAGAAGCAGCACAGTGTAAGGGATGGTTCCAGGCTTGAGCGTCGGACAGCCCAGACTGGGTCCCAGGCTCTGCCATGCACTGGCTCAGTAACCTTGAAGGAGGCACGCAACCTCTCTGTCCTTCAGTTTCCTCATCTATAAAATGGGAATGCAAATTCCCTGTACCTTACAAAGTTAAGAAGATTAGAGTTAATACTTGCGAAGACTTAAGACCCTGCATGAGATGTGAGAAGCACTATAGAAGTAGGTGGTACATTTAGAACAAACAAAAAAAGCCTACAGCAGACCCCCAAGCCCTTGTTCCTAAACCCAGAAGACAGTCCTGATTTTCACTGTGCAAAAGGGGGTGCATGCGGGATGACCAGGAAATGATCAAAGGAATACGTTTCCCACTGTCTCTGTTTGTAAAGCAGGAATACCTTCCTTCTTAAAGTGTGTTTTGATTCAAACAGAAAAGTTTGTAATATCCTCATTGCGTATAAATGGCCTAGCAGGGTAGCCCTTTTCTCCATCTTCAACAGATAAAGAAACTGAGACTCAGAGCATTGTAGCAACTGCCCAGTGTCTATCCAGTAAATGATGGATCCAGGATTCAAAGCAGATCTTTCTGGCTTCAAACTCCATTTTCCTCGGGAAAATGGACTAGATCTGATTATCTCAAATTTATTTCTCTAATCCCTCCTTCTCACTTGTGCCAGATCCTGCATCACTGACTACCTACCAAGACACGTCTCCTTATGTCTTTCACTTCCATCTCCTTAAACAGGATTCGAAATAAAGCCACCACACCCATCCTCAAACCTGGACCTGGATCAGTCATTCAGCAATCACTATGATTTCCCAGAGGTCAACTACTGGGCTAAGTGATGCCTTCACTTGCCTCGAGAAGCTTACAGATGAGAGAGAGAGAGACTGGAAAAAAATTGTTGCACTAATAATTTATTAAGTAGAGATATGTGGTACAAGGTAAAATCGTAAGATGATATTTTACAGGGAAAACAAATCTCACTGCGAAGATCAGAGAGGCTGCGCTGAGGAAGTGACAGTTCAGCGGGAACCTGAAGGAGAAGTTAGCCAGTCAAGGGAGGAGGGCCTGGACTTTAGCAGAGCACATGGCTCCAGCACGTGCTCTACGGTGGAAAGGAGCCAGCTGCCTTCAAGGAACAGGAGGACTGGAGAGCAGAAAGGTTGGCAGTGAGGAGGAGAAGGAGTTACAGATTGTTGTAGATAGGTGGGCAGGTGTGCCGGGCCACAGGCCATGAGGACTCGGAAATTTCAACTGGGGATAATGAGAAGCTCCTGAAGGGTTTCAGTGGGGAAGGAGCATGATCATATTTGTGTTTTTAAGAGATCACCATGGCCATTGTGCACGACAGACTGAAGGGGACGAGAGAGGAAAGAGGAGCCTGTCCCCACATGGCAAAGATTTCTAGTTGTGTGCGCACATACCAATTTCTCCTCAGTAACAGCGCCCTGGCTTTCAGCTGGGCACAGGGATACTCAGAACAAATGACTATTTCTTAGTGCCCTTGGCACCTAGGCACGGCCAGGGTCCATGAGATACAGGCAGAAGTCTTGGGGAGAACATAAGGGAGGGCTGTCAGGGGAGCTGACGCAGGTGGAAGCAGTCCCTTCTTGCTTTTCTGTCTTTCTTCCTTCATCCAGCCTGAAATTCAGACAAGACAACTGGAAATTCAGTAGCCATCTCAGGCCAGAAGGAAAAATGTCAGCAGGAATGCTAGAAGGGAGAGACAGGCTCCAAGATCCCTGGGTTAGAGCCACCATACCATTTCAGGACAGTCTGCCTCCAGTATGTATTTTTCCACATTGAAAGAGAAAAAAATTCTACTTGTTTAAACCACTACTATTTAGTGGTTTTATATGATACATGGCCTAACTCAATCCCAGCTGACACAGAGGCTATTCACTCAAGTCGGCAGTGGTGGCTTGGATCGTGGTGGTGGCCATGATGGGGAAGAGCGGCAGCTCTGAGATGTAGTTAGAATGTAGAATCAACAAAACCTGTCGAGTGTCCAGACAAGAGAGGGGGTGAGGGAGAGGAGTAAGTTTGGACTAACTCCCAGGTTCCTGGTACAGTTACTGAGCTAGAAATCATGGGGACGTCCTGAGTCTCTTTCCAGAAATTTTGAATTTGAGTTGCCTGTGTGAACTCCTAGACCTCGGAACAGGTATCAGTCTGGGAAATACAGACTGGAGAAGTCATCATCAGTACCTAGATGCCAACCCAAAGCCACTGGAACGGATGGTGTCTCCTAAGGCGAGTGCAGAGTAAGAAAAGAGGCCCTAGAACAGAACCTCAAGGAATACCAACTCCTGAAGGAGACAAGAAGCAGCTGCCAGAGAGGAAGCAGGAACACGTGAGGAGGTAAGAGACAGTTATCCACTGCATGAACAAGCAGGATTGGGGCCATCAGAGAGCAGGGAGACCACTTCTAGCTGGCCTTATAAGAACAAGGAAGCGGGGTCTAAGAGACACAGAGAAAGAGGAGACAGGAACAGAAGAAGCAGAAGGTACTGACAGGCTGACATGGGGCGGGGGAGGCTCTGAGACTGCAGAGAGACTTTGCAGGGCCTACACTCCAGGGGGGAGGGCGGAGAAATCATTGCCTCCATGCTGCCCCCGCCCCAGAACCAAGAGCACAGTCCACAGTTTCTCAGCTCCCAAAGCCAGAGAGAGTCACACTCGGAGCCCTGGGCAGCCGCCCCCCGCCCCGCCCCCCGGCACGGAGTGGCTTGTTTTAAGGTGGACAGGCTTTCGTTCAGCACACTGAAACTTCTTTCAAATGATTATCTTAAATTTCCCATTGTTACTTAAATAAAGTATTAAAGGGGTGTGGGGTGAAGGGTAAGGAATTGTATTTACTCAAATCAGAGTGCGCCATCAAAAAGAAAGAATGGATCTTTAGACACTGAGGGTTAACAATAACAGCAATATTACTAACTTTTCTCCAAGGCCCACTAAATGGCAGATTTTAAATTCATTTAGTGTGTGTTTCAGATGCATTATCTCGACTGATCACCAACAACCCTATGAGGTAGAGACTCTCATCATCCCGTTTCACAGACAAAGAAACTGAGGCCCAAATGGTTAAGTTCACTTGTCAGGTGTCATGTAAGTTACTGAGTGACAGAGCCCGAGATTTGAATACTGGCCACCTGACATCAGAACCAATGCTTCTTGTTTTGGTAAGAAAATCTGCTTTTTCTAACTCTAAAAAAGAACATCTCTAGCCATTACATTCATAAGTGGAAAAAATATTATAATTAAACAGAGACATAGGCAGGAAAATAATTCCTACTTCACTTGAGAACTGGTCAAAGAGATGGTAAGTTGTTTTTCTTGTCTTTAGCTGGTCTGTCCGGTAACTCAGAATAAAAGGAACCTAGGTTTTAGTCAGCTCCTGGTTGCCTGGCCTGCTCTTTCCCAGAACTGGTCCCCTAAGGCACAGCCCCCTTGAATGTGCTTGCCACAGCTGGATGCAGGGCAGACAATTCAGTCAGTTCTGCCCAAAGGGAAGTGTGACCCCCAACATGTGACCCAGACAGGGAGGAGGTCAGGTGAAGGAAACTTCCATTTTTAGTCAAAGTTCACTTATGTAAAAGTGAGTCTGAAGCAGTGTGTCTGGGGCACTGGAACAAAAGAACCAACATTTCCCCTGAAGACACAAATAGACCTCAGTGTTTCAAATGAAGGCCTTTCAAGAGAGAAAAGCCACTGAGAATTTATAAGGAAGCTACACAGAGGCCTGAGCTAAACAGCCACAACTAATCGTGATTCGGAGGTTCTGGGTCGGCCCAGGGAGTGCGCAGTCACTTTTCAAGCACAGAAGCCTTACAGAGAGCACAGACACACAAGGGCTAAGTGACAGTGAGGACCTGACCTGCACAGCTCAGCGGGCCATTATTAGAAACCCGCTATGTATCAAGTGCTATGCAGGCGATGGGAGGGGGAGGCGGGTATACGATAAGCAGACATGGTCTCTGCTCCTTTTCAATTTTCTTTCCTATTTTTGTACTTGGTTAGTGTGCAGAAAAGAGTTAAGACAGCAGGCCTGCCACTGCTATTCTTAGAAAGGCCTGATTGCCTTTCTACAGTTGGCCCTTGGCTGGCATCTGGGAACCTGGACTTCAGGAAGGTTCCCACTATTCCCTGCACTGATAAGAACAGCTCATTTTGCCTAAACTGTTTGTACAAGCACTACGGTTTACGCTGAACATCTGTTTTTCCTTCTGGAGTCTGAAATCTGGGTACCTGCTAGGCAGAGGGCTCCTACATAATCTACCAGTTTCCAATAAAAAACCTGGGCAATGAGTCTCTAACGGCTTCTTGGCAGGCGCCATTTCACAGGTACCATCACAAATCTTTGCTGGAAGTTTTAAGCATGTCCCATGTGGCTCCACTGAGAAAAGGACTCTTGCAAGCTTGTGCCTGGTTTCCTGCAGACCTTACGCCACATACGCTTTCCCTTTGCTGGTTTTACTGTGTCTGGTTCTGCTGTAATAAATGATAGTCATGACTATACCCATATGCTAAGTCCTTCGAGTCCCCCTAGCAATTAATCAAACCGGGGTGGGCGGTACCTTGGAGATCCCCCCATCCCTGCAAAACACTTGGTAAACTGGAATGAGCTTTGGAGTAAGAAGGACCTAATTTAAATCCCCATGTTGACACTTAAATAGTTGTGAATCACTGAGCTCATTAAATTCCCTAAGCCTTGGGTTTTTCTGAAAACAAGATAGTAAGACTTGCCTCAGAAGGTGAGTGTGCTGAGGATTAAACATGTGGTAGACGCTCAATAAATATTCTGTCCTTTTCTCTCTTGCACTAACATGTGAATGCACCCTTACGGCTGGGCAGTGTCCAGCGCACACAACAAGCAGCCCTCAGGCGGCTCACTTCACCGTCCCCCCTGCCACCGGGTCAGCGCTTGCAAGTACATCGTGTGCACCCTCTTCCAGCTCTGCTTTCAATGGCATGATGGTGGCTGGCAATCGGCCACGGTGGGAGTACTTACATCGTGGACATTGGCAAATGCTGCAAATCAGGGCCTCCCCCTCAACTCCAAGTTACTAAATATTTACTGCCACACCCCTGTCCCCTTCATTTAAAAAATCAAACAAAGATGGCCCTGGCCAGTGTGGGTCAGTTGGTTGGAGTGCTCTCCTGTACAGCAAAAGGTTGGAGGTTCAATTCCCAGCCAGGGCACATACAGGAGGCAACTAATCAATGTCTCTCTCTCTCGCATCCATGTTTCTTTCTTTCCCTTCTCTCTCTCTCTTTCGCTGGTTCTCCCATGTGCTCACCCCTCCCCCACCCCCACTAAATCAGTGAGCATGTCCTTGGGTGAGGATTGAAAAAAAAATCAAATAAAGATGAAGTCTGTCCCAGACAGGTTTTACCACCTCGCCAAAGACAGCAAGTATATACGTGGTTTTTTTTTTTTTTTTTTTTTTTTAAGAAACAGAATACATGAAAAGATCCTCAGTGTTACTGGGCATTCAAGAAACTCATATCAGCAACACAAGGAGATGCCACTTCACACAAACCGGGATGGCCAAAATAAACAAGAGATGGTAACAAGTGTCTTAAGGAACACGTGGAGAAACTGGAACCCTCATACACCCCTGGTGGGAACAGAGAATGTCACAGCCCCTGTGGGAAACAATCTAACAGTTTCTCAAAATGCTAAACATGACCCAGCAAGAGAAATGAAAATACATGCCCACACAATAATTTGTATATGAATATTCACAGCAGTTCTGAATATAGCCAAAAGGTGGAAACAACCCAACTATCCAACAACAGATGGATTAAGAAACAAAATGTGGTATACACCCATGCTGGGATATTGTTTAGTCACGAAAAGGAATGAGGTACTGATGAATGCTATAACACGAATGAACCTTGACAACATCATGCTGAGTGGAAGAAGCAAGTCCACAAAAGGTGACATATTGTAGATTCTATTTACGTGAACTATCCATAGTAGGCAAATCCATAGAGACAGGAAGCAGACAGTGTTGGCAGGGGCTGAGAGGATGGGGGATGAGGGTTGACTGCTTAGTGAGCACGAGGTTTCTTTTTTTAAATTTCTGAAATGTACCCATTACTTTTCTGTCTTGGCCTTCCTTGTACCAGTCTGTAGGACTCTGCGTCTATTCCTTTACACTGGCGGCTCAGTTTCCAGCTGCTTTTTGTTTGCCTTGAGGAATGACCAAAGCTATATGCAGTTTTTCAGGTGTTCATTCCGTAATTTTGTGCCACCTGGATTTATATGGTCACGTATTTTCTGACTTTTCAGATGATTTCTAGATAGTGACAATCAAATCAGCACGAGTGATGACTAATTAGTTTAAAGATGCAAAATGTCTTTACCAGTATTTTCTAATTAGATTTTTACAACTATGTGAAATAGGTAAGGCACATGCTAGAAGTAGGAGTACAGGATGTTTCGTGTAGAGTCTAGTAATTTAAAATCACGGAATAGAAACTATTAGCAAAGAACCTAATTAGACCTCTTTTTAAACAACAATGAAACAGAAAATATCTCTAGTGACATGCCAATGTCCCTATTGAGAAAATGAAAGCTACATGTTGACCCCTACATGCTAAGAAAATGTCATTTAAGTTTTTTGTGTGTAATCTTTTTCAGTTTCAGTACTGAGAAAATTTTATTGCCAATGGAACCAATGGATTATGTCAGAATTTATGGAAAATAACTTACTTTTACTTTTAAAAGATGCTTTAATAAATTTATAAATTTACTGTAAAATTAGGGAAACTATGAATTCTAAGTTAGTGATTTCTTTTTGTCCCAATCACTGTATTTTTAATTTTTTAAAGTTATTTAATTTCTGTTCACCCATTTCTTCCAACCCTGAGACCTGCCTCTGGCAACCAATCAGTTTTCTGTGTCTGTAAGCTTGTTTCCTTTTTAAAGATCACACATATAAGAGAGATCATATGGTATTTGTCTTTCTCTGACTGATTTATTTCACTTAGCATAATGCCTTCGAGGCCTACCTATGTCGTCACAGATAGCAAGACTTCATCCATTTTTACAGTTGGACAATATTCCGTTGTACGTGTCACATCTTCCTTACCCATGCATCCCCTGGCGGACACTTAGGGTGTTTCCATATCTTGGTTATTAGGAACAACGCTGCAGTGAACATCAATATAAGGGGGGCCAAAAAAAACAGAATTTACTCATTTATTAAAAATTGTGTATTTATTTTAACATGTTTAAACTTCAGTCACCTTCGAAGTGCTCTCCATTTGACACAATACACCTATCAATACTTTTTTCCACTGCTCAAAACAGTTTTTGAACTCATTGATTTTGATGCCTTTTTGTGCTTCTGCCATTTTCTGTTTCATCTCTTCCACATCAGCCAAACTTTTCCATTTGGGGACTTTTTACGTCCCAGAAAACAAAACAAAACAAAACAAAAAGTAGCTCAGGGTGAGATCAGGAGAATAGGGAGGGTGGGGTATGGGGGTCATGCGTTTTTGGTTAAGAACTGCTGAACGCTCAGCGCGGTGTGGGCAGGTGCGCTCATAAATCACCCATCGTGAAATGGGCAAACATGTTGAAAGAGTATTCAGAAACATTCACTGTAGCCAAATGCAGCCTCTCACAACAAAGCCAGCTGGTATACCAATCAATACAGATGAGTTCCTAGAACACTCACCTAGCAGGGGAAGCCTGTACAACAAGGGACCCACCCTCCAAAAAATAATTCCAGGTATTTGGGGTTACCCCTGGTATACACGATGGGGTTGCATATATCTTTTCAAGTTAATGATATCATTTTCTTCAAATAAATACCAGAAATAAAATTGTTGGATCATGTGGTGGTTCTATTTTTAAATGTTTTTAATTGAACTTATTGGGGTGACACTGGTTCACAAAACCATACAGGTTTCAAGTGTACAACTTAACGAAATATCATGTGCACACTGCATCGTGCACCCATCATGCCAAACAAAGGCTCTTTTCATCTCCATTTCCCCGCCTTTGCCCACTTCCACCTACCCCCAACCTCCTCTCCCTCTGGCTGTCACCACACTGTTGTCTGTGTCTGTGTCACATCTTTTGGCTAATCCCTTCATCTTTTTTTCATCCAGTTCTCCAACCCAATCCCCTCTGACAGCTGTCAGTCTGTTCCATGTAACCATGCTTCTGTTTCTATTTTGTTAATTAGAGTCCACATACAAGTAAAATCATATGGTATTTGTCTTTCTCTGACTGGCTTATTTCACACAGCATAATAATCTCCAAGCCCATCCACACTGTCACAAAATGTACATTTTCCCTTTTCATGGCTGTGTAGTACTCCATTGAGTTAATGTACTGCTTTTTTTTTTTCTTTCCAGTTTCAAACCAAATACACTTTCATTTAGTGCCAGGAATTTAAGCAGAAACCTGAACTGGAACCAACTGACTCATACAGCAAACAAAGTAAAGCAATGATCTTGGCTTGAGCTGTCTGGTTCGATGCTCTGGCAGAACGTCACACACATGCTCAGTCACTGTGAACAATGGATTTCTGGCTGTGACCACTAACTGTCACTTCTAGAATAGTCATGTTAGTGGAAATACAAACGCGAGCACCACTTCTTACCGTATTCTCAGACTGCCGGTCTCCTATCTGCCCCAGTGCTGGTTGAGTGCAGCAGAGACCACCCACTACTCAGCCCAGGGCAAACCAGCGGGGAGGGGTTCTCCACCTATAACCAGAAACACCTCCATAGCAGTAACTACGGCTCTAGCCTGGACTCCTGCACAGGAATCAGGCTCTGGCCGTGGCAGCTGGAGAGGGTAATAGGACCTCCTGCTGAATAAAAGAAGTTGGGCGAATGGATGGGTGAGCTGCAGGGGTCATTTGCAAAAGGACCAGAAGTGACAAGGAAACAACTCATTCAGGCAGATGCTTCTGACATGTAACTCCCAAACCTGCCTGCTGCTTGAGGGGAAGCCACCTCCCACGGGAGGGAAGTCATGGGGTAGGAGGCCACATCCTCACTATCGGGCCTTTCAGGAGCTAGGGCTGCAAGGCGCAAGGCTCCTGGCTCCTTCTTCTCTCAACCACCCCTCTACTCTTCGCACTCTCCCTCCTTGTGCTGCTTCTTGTGTTTCTTCTTTTTCTCACTCTTTGCTGCCTTGCTGTCCTTTGGTGCGTGTCTTGCCCTCTTGCCTGTATCACTCTCAGAGTCTGAGCTGTCAGAGTCAGGTGACTTCCTGTCTCTGTATTTCTTTTTCTTCTTTCCTTTCTTTCTTTTTCTAGAGTTCTTTATGGGCTCTGGCTTCTCACACTCTGCTGACTTTGCTTTTTCCTTCTCCTCATCTCTATCAGGTATCAGAGAGTAGTTGGTACCCCCTGGCTACATGACCTAATCCTTTGCAAAGTGGCCTTTATAGCCACACTGCTAGCAGGTAGTGTTCAGGACAGCCTCGAGGGTGATCTTCTGCCCAGTGTAATCTTGGAAGGACCACCTCTGCCTCTCTTCTTGCTCCATGATAACATTGCTGGGGTCAAGGTCTTTCCCAGTCCTTTGGTTGACAACTTTCCCTCATGGAAAGGGATACTTTTATTTTACCATTTTTCATCTCTTGGCTAATAAGCTTCACCCATACCTTTGTCTCCAACATCTACTATCTCACAGGGCTTAGCCACTCAACAGGATGACATGTGAGTTTGATGGACCAGACCTTGCTTCCAACAGCCTAGGATTTTGATAATGGCTCCACAGTCTGTCACTGTAGCAACCTCTCCTTGGAAAATAATGTAAAGAGCAGGCAAGTTCTCCATGGCCTTGGGTCTTCCTGAAAACATCCTTAATGTTCTATGGCTCCCCCATATCTCTTCTGCTAAAGTTAATTCAAGTGTCTGCGCACCAGGTCCAGGTCTCCCTGCCACAGCATTGCATTAAACGCCAAAGCCCAGTCAGCATGCTTCCACCCACACCACCACCCCACAGCTTTTCTACCCACTCATCTACTGATGGGCGCTTGGCCTGTTTCCAGATCTTGGCTATTGTAAATAATGCTGCAATGAACATAGGGTGCACATATTCTTTCAAATTAGTGTTTTGGGTTTTTTCAGGTATATTCTCAGAAATGGGATCACCGGATCAAAAGGCAGTTCCATTTTTAATTTTTTGAGGAAACTCCATAATGTGTTTCACAGTGGCTGCACCAGCCTGCTTTCCCACCAACAGTGTGTGAGGGGTCCCTTTTCTCCACATCCTGTCCAACACTTGCTGTTTGTGACGTACTGATGGTAGCCATTCCGGCAGGTGCGAGGTGATGCAAATGTTCGTACGTCTGAAGTTGTCCCAGAAGCTCCTTGCACGGTCTTCATTTTTTTTTTATTCTCTTTTCTTTGTGTTGTTCTGATTGTTTTCTAAGCAGACTTCCTTAATTCCAAATTGCTGATTTGATTCTCAGCTTCATCTACTCTATTGATCCCCTGTAAATGATTCATGTCAGTTAGTGTTTCCTTCACTTCTGACTGGTCCTTGCTGATGCTGTTGAGGTTGTCACTAAGCTCACTGCCCATCCTTATAACCAGTGTTTTGAACTCTGCATCTAGTAGATTGCTTTTCTCCATTTTGCTTAGTTCTTTTTCTGGAGTTTTGTTCTCTTTCCTTTGGGACATGTTTCTTTGTCCCCTTGTTTTGGCAGCCTCCCTGTGTTTGTTTCTATGTATTAGGTAGAGCTGCTTGGACTCCATGTCTTGGTAGAGTGGTTTAATGTAGCAGGTGTTTTGTAGGGTCCAACGGCACAGCCTCCCTGGTAACCTGAGCTGGGCAATCTGGTGCAAAAACTCCGTGTAGGCGGTGTACATCCTCCTCTTGTAGTTGAGCCTTCATTGCTGCTGGGAGGGACACCAATGGGAGGGATTTACCCCCAGGCCAATCAGTGGCAAGCACTGGTTGCAACTACCAAACACCGACCTCTGGCCACTGTGGAGAATCAACTGTGTAAGAGTCCATCCCACAGAGCAGGACTTACCCTGTGGGACTCTGGTGCCCACTGAGTCTGCCCCTTGAGTGTTTTGTTTGTGGAGGTCGTTGGGTAGTGGTGCTCCAATGTGATCTGAAGCTGTCCAGAAGTTATGAGGACTTCTCTCCCTGGGTCTGGCCCCCTCAGCTGGGGTGCCTGGTATTAGTCCCATGGGGCCTGGTGTGGGATGGGAGACCTCGCTCCTCAGGGGGGACCTCTGCCGCTAAGATATCCCTCCCAATTTTTATCCACCACACATGGGTACGGGACCAGCCTGTTCCGTGTCTCTGCCCCTCCTACCAGTCTCAATGTGATTTCTTTAATTTCCTAGTTGTAGGAGTTCCATTGAGCCAGATTTCAGGTGTTTCTGAATGACAGTTGTTCTACAGTTAAGTTGTAATTTTGATGTGGCTGTGGGGAGGAGGCAATTACCACGCGTACTTGTCACCATCTTGCCTGGAAGTTACCACTTACCTCTTGAAAGGAAGGTTTTTAAAAACATAAACCAATTATAAACATACTTGTTTTTAAACTGTTTTACAGTGGAGATGTTTGGGAGTTTTTCACTGGCAAAATTTGTAGATATCGTCAGATATTAAAATAAATTAAATCTTATATGTGCTCTGCAGAGATCCGGGTTTTGACTGACCTGAAACTTATACACTTTGGGGAGAAGGTTCTCTTTTTTGGAGAGCAAAATTATGAAACAAAATTGCTAGGGGCCTTAGAAAGGGCTATGGAATTGAAAGGTTCTAATCCTTACATTTCTTTAATGGAATTCAAGGTAGATCCACCTTTGGTGTTACAAAAAATGTAAAATTGGAATAACACCACATTTATCACACAACCGCCACCCTGTCACGTACCCCACAGATCAACATCCAGAGAAAACCACCCATGTCAGACAGTCCCCAACCAGAGTTCCACCAACACAGGCTCAGGGACAGTCCCCAACCAGAGTTCCACCAACACAGGCTCAGGGACACTGAGGATGCTAAACCGCCCACCCGAGGCCGGCATTTCCTTATACAGTTACCACAATATAACATCACAAGCAACAGTGACCAATTCCAAGAGTCAGTCGAGTCCCCTGGGATTAGTGACCTCCTAGGAGAATGAAACAGTTGTGCTTATTGCAAATCATTTCTCAATCTGGGAAAAGCCAGGCACAAGCACAGAAACTCTGAAATGCATTACACAAAAACGATAAAAGTGGGCGACAGTGCAACCTACCCAGAATAACAGCCGCTGATGCTTGTGACACCCTGACTACATGCCAGGCACTCTTCTACTCGCTTCATGCCCATCTACTTTTCACAGAAACCTCTGGGGGAAATAGCATTATTTGCCCCGGTTTAAAAATGAGGCACAGAGAGATTAAGTAACCTGTCCCAGGTCACAGCTAGTAATCAACAAATTTAGGACTCGAACCCAGGTAATCAGCCTCCAGAATACAGTCTGCTCTCTTAGCTCACAGAAATTCTATTCACTCGGAGACAGACCGTAGACCACAACTGAAGCTCCTGTAAGGAAGAAGGGACGGGAAGCTGATAAGCCGCTTCCAGAATCTCAGAATAAACATTATCTTGGCCGGTGGATGTTGGTGCTGTTTCCTACAGCCATCCTTACACCTATCCTTAGAAAGTGATTGTGAGTTCTGAAAATAAGGAAATGGCCCTGTTTTTTAAAAAAAATTTCTGAATTACATATTTGATCCTCAGCATCAAACTTCTCATCTTTCTCCAAGAAAATCCAAATCTCTACCATTTATTTTGATATTGTACTATAATCAATCCTACTCAGGGCTGTGTTCATCTTAAAATCAGCTCAGTTTACTATTTTAAAGTGCTAAACTAAGTTACCGATACGTTGAGGTAGATTTACAGGGGTCTTTTTCAACTGTGACCTTGTCCTCTACTGTTGAGACAGACTATGAATGCGATAAAGTCTTCTTTGAGTTCCTTGTGAGTATTCTCTGTAGCAAATCATTGAAAGTATTTATGAAATGAATTTTTGTTCATATTATTTCACCAAACTCACTCTGAAGTTCTTAAGAATTTCAAAGTAAGTATAACCCTTTTCAACTTCTTTCATATATGCATTCAGAGAAAAATTTTCCTTCTGTGGGTCTTTTTTCTGCACAACTCTAATTTACTGAAATGCACAGGACTCCCACCACCTCACAAGGGTACGGTGAAGAGAAAACAAGCACAAATTAAAAACAGTTGAGAGATGCTTCTTTTAAAGCCAAAGAAGGGGAGGAGGAAGGAAGCGTGTCTTGAGGTGGTCAGTGAAGTTACTGTTTAAGGAAGTCCCCTTTGTGGGAAGTAGCACAGTGTGGTTTAACAGCACACTAGCCAGAAAGATAAGACGTTTTGTTTCACCTACTCAAATGGCATGTATGTCACTTCAGAGAAGGAGCCTCAGTTGTCCCTCAGTTTCTTCACTTGTAAAATACATGGTGGACACATTTGCTGGTCATCTACTCTACAGAGATGCTAAGGAGAAAGGAGCAAGGCCAGTGTATACACAGAGCCCCTGCACGCGATACTTCTGTGAATCTATGGTATGGAAAATTCAAGAACAGAAGCAGACCCTGAAATCCTGTAGGTGTAACCGCCCCTGTTACACCTAGGAACCGAAGGGCCGGCAGAGTTAGAGTCCAAAGCAATCCAGAAATGCACGCACGAGTGCAAACAGCAGTGGCAACTAAGGACAAAAACCGCAGGTCTCCAGAGGCCCCCTCACAACAGAGTAGAAGCAGCAAAAGAGAGTGTGCAATTACGAACCCATAAAATGCTGCTCGGTCGGACTACACACTTAACAAAGCCAGAATCGCTCATCTTCCAGCTCCTCCATCCGACCGTACTGTACGCACTCACTAAATCTCTGTGGTACAAACGACAACAAAGCTACAACAAATGAGCCGAGTCCTACATAACAAACAAAAGTGTTCAGACTCTCCTCCGTCAGGAACTATAACCAGAGATAAAGATACAGATATACATATAGATACAGATACATACATATGTAATATATGCATTCCTGTAAAAGGAGCAAAATTCACATGTTACAGTCTCACTAGCAAGGACTTACACCTATCCATGTTACTTTTTGCAGTGGCAAAAAAAATTAAGGAACAGCTATACCTATGTGATTACTTAGAACAAAGATAGAATGGAAAAAAGTTTTCTCATATAATTAGGATGATGGGGAGAGAAATTCCTTTTTCACAACCTATTAAAAATCACTAGAGATTTCGATTAAGTCTCTCACGTAATTTCACGTAACAAACAACTTATATTGTATATATTTCATGCAATTTTTCATTTCATGTGCTAACCAATGTGGAATCATGCAAATATTAGAGACAGTTATCTAAGATTAAAATTAAAAAGAGTAAATGAAGAGCCTTGGTAAGAAAAAAAAAAGACAATTAACACTGTTTTTTAAATCTCTGTAATAGTTATCATCAAACTTAAATATTTATCTCAGAAGCACAGTATACTCATAAAGACTAATAATAAGAGGCATTCTCCTAAAAGTCATTAGAATTAATTCTGAATACCGCCGGGGCCTCTGAGCTCCTTCCTGCAGACACTTCTCTGCACGCACCTGACCAGCGTCAACCGGTGGCCAAGAGAATGCCTGAAACAGTTTTAGAAACAACTCGAAATGGAGTCTCACTTTCTCAAATTGCAATGTGATTTCTTCTGACAGTTCATACCTTGAATTGTTTATACCATCCACATTTTAGTTTGGGGGAGAGATTAATACTAATAAATACCAAATAAAAACGCAATTGTGTTTTTAAGCTTAAGTAGTGCATCTCCTCAGAAAAAAAAAAAAAGGTAAAATGGAAAAAAATTGAATGGGAACTCCCTATCACCAGGTCTCTTTTTGATGCCTCAAATCCTAACTGATCACCAGCAACAAAAACCTTTAGAGAGCTTAATAAGTGCAAGGTATAATGTGATATGTTTAAATGATGAGGCAACAACCTCGGCCCTTGCGATCATTACGTAGTCGGTGAGAAAAAAAGGCAATAATAATAACACAGATAAATTTAACAGTAATTCACAAAGGGCAAGGCATTTACAACGGAGAGAGAGGAAAGGTCTCCCACTTCAGAAGACGTGAGACGCGCCATGGGCAAATGGAGGAGAGAGGGAGAACTGTCAGTCACAGCCAGGGCGAAGCTTCAAAGGCAGAGTGCAAGCATTTTTAAGCAGAGGGCTCTGAACAGCTGCTAGAAGGTGTCCATTCCATGAACCGCTGTAATATTTAGGGTGTCTATGCGCCCTCACCTTCTTGGGCCACCCAAACATGGCCTTTCCAGGACACAGGTAGTGCCATCAGAGGCTGATACAGAGACATTCAGGTCTGAGTTTTCGTCCAGGTTCAGCCACCCACCAGCTTACTGGGTGCCCTGGAGCAAATAATCGCCTTATGATCATTTTCTAGAAGGGAAACATTTTGGGGTCATTCTCTAAAGTTCCTTCAAGCTCTAAAATTATGATTCCTTTTTTATTACTAACAAAATCAACTACCCCTTGTATGGGTAATTATCAGCTATGCACATCTATATAGGTCCAGAACAGAACAGTCCCACCAGCACGCCAAGGTCCCTTTCACCCCAGGACGTCTGTATGGAAAGGGCTTTCTCTGCCCAGCAGTGTTCATCCGCCAACCCTTCGCTAAGTGGAGGTCCTCCCCAAACCCTCCCCAACTCCACCCCCCAATCCACATAGTCTATACTTTTGCTACCAGAGTTCTTCCACTCATATAATTTGGTCTCTTTCTTAACTGTCCCTCAAGAAAAAGCCATCCTACCTATCTTCATCAACAAACACTGAATAGAAAATAATTACAGAAGTAGCTTCAAAGATTTCTAAGAATCCCCAGGACAGTAGTTCATGATGCAATACAGAGAAATAAGACACAGGTTACAAAAAATCATTATGTCAAATATAGTTATTTGTTTTTAAATTGCAACAAGTTATAAACACTTCCAATTAAGACACGTTTCTTTCAAGATTGGCAGGTGGGAAAGGAGAGGTAAAGTGAAACACTATTTTTATTTCAATTATAATGCCATTTCCCAAACATTCTGGGAATCGTTCTTTTCATAATTGCCTTCAGTGCCTACAGCACAGTCTTTTGAATATATTCAGTGGAAAAACTGCTAAATAAAACTCTGATGGAAATCTGACTTTGATACACTAAAAATTGCTAAGAGCTAAATCTTATGAATAAAATAAACTAGGTATCATTTTTTAACAAAAACACTGATTTTTCTTACAGCCTTTCTCTCCTCATAATACAAATAATCAATGAATAAACCACAACTATCATAGCCAGAACCTAGAGCATTTTTCAAAATCTAGATCCTTTTGTTATTTCCACTTTTAATTAGAGCATGAGGACCGAGCCTTTGATTAAGCTCCCTCTTCATTTGCTAGTAATGACTGTCACCGTACTGTCCCTAAAACATTTTACACGCCCAACAACTGTTTTATGCAGAAGAATCAAAAGTTAAGCCTGAAGCAAGACTAGAGATTGGGAAAGAGGAGTAGGTGAGTTTCAGCCATTGCAGTGGACCAGGCTCAGACACTCTCTCTGCTGGGAAATTACGGTCGTCCTAACGATGACCATGAGAGGAGAGGAGGAGAACAGCCTACAGTCATTTTTAAATCTGATTTCATGTTTGGACTGTCATAGACAACCACTCAGTATTCAAGACATAGTTGGCATTTTATAGTATGGAACAAAAGACAGCCTCTCTTCCTCACATTTCGCTTCCTCTCACCATCAGTAATTAAACACTTTATGTCTTCACCGACTAAACGCAATGCGTGATCAGGGATGAGATCCTGGACTTGGCAAGGGGACAAGGCTGAGAAATAGCTATAAATGTCAGCAGAAAGTTGAACGGAATTTGACTACAGACTATAGATTCGCTAATCATACCAGTGGAGTTGGGGAGGGTTTGGGGAGGACCTCCACTTAGCGAAGGGTTGGCGGATGAGCACTGCCGGGCAGAGAAAGCCGTTTCCATACAGACGTCCTGGGGTGAAAGGGACCTTGGCGTGCTGGTGGGACTGTTCTGTTCTGGACCTATATAGATGTGCATAGCTGATAATTACCCATACAAAACTGCCCTGATCTTGATTTGTTGATCATTGTACTGTGGTTATAAAAGAGAATGGTCTTGGTCTTAGACAATACATAGTGAACTATTTAGTGACAAAAGGGGCAATGTCTACAACTTACTCTCAAATTGTTTGGAAAATAACATGCATATAAAGGGAAAGACACATGCAAAGAGAATGATCGAGCAAATAGGGCAAAACCATAGGCAATTTGTAAATCTGAGTCAAGGTTACTTGAGAGTTCCTTATACTATTCTTGCAACTTCTTTAAAGTTTGAAACTACAGTAAAACACAAAGTTATAAAAAAAAAATTTTTAAGGGTGTGGATGGAAGGAATGTTATCTCTGCCTCTCCACAGGCAGAATGTTATTTCTGCTTCTTTCACAGGAGGGGGTGGAAACAGAAATGTTATTAAATGAAAATGGGTAAGTTGGCAAATTAAGAGGATAAATCAGACCCTAGGACTTCAGGCCTGCATCTTAGCCATTTTAAATGATTAATAATGAAGAAGTTCATATCCAGGACAGAAGATTAAGAAGAACAGATACGAATCAGAAGAGGCATAAAAAAGGAAATTGAGACACAAACAGGAACCCGATACTACCTTTTTTCAGAAACAAGAAAATTCAACCACCTATAAGAACATGAGTTTTTATGGGATAATATAGCTGAGACTTTTCAGAGCCAAAAAATTCCCTTATACAATAACAGCTGTACTGTACCTATTGAGTATTCAGAGCTGTATCGCTTTTTAAAGGCTAGTGAACTGTCTGATAATGTATAAAGTCTGATGCAGATGCTTCCAACTGCCCTGGAGTAAAGAATCACCCCCACACCCACTCTCCAGAATCACAGGGAGGGCTGAAAGACACAAATCTTCAGGTAGGGACTAGCAGTGTCCTGCAAACCTACGCTTCCCACTGGGTGGTCCCCCTGTCTAAGGGTACAACTGAGAGAGAAAAATCGCATCATCTCAAAACCTTGACAGGCTCTTATCCCCAGTCACTGACAGTCCAGGCTCCCAGGGTGATCAAGAAAACAACCTTTTATGACCCAGAAGACTCCACAGAGACATGAGAGTTTGCCCAAAATGTTAAAGAGATTTATGTCACATCATACTTATACCTAACCGCCTCAACCATCCCCTCAGTTAACTGAGTAAAAGATTAAAATGTCAAGCATCTCATTACAAAGAATGTTCAATTTCAGTACAACTGGAATAAAATGTTAAGGTAGGCACCTGGGGTATTATAGGAAAAGCAGTGAATTTGGAGAAAGAATAGCAAGGTTCAAATTCTGACTCTTCCACTTATTCACAGTGTGACAGTGTTGTCATGGTTCCTGATCTATGTTTAGGATAAACTCACCCCGCCTGCTTCTAAGGTTGTGGTCTCCCAAACTCTCCTCCCACCCAGCTGAGTACCCACTCTGCACTGGGCCCTCAGAAATGAAAAGATGGATAAGACATGAACCCTGACCTCAAAAAGCTTGAAGGCCAATGAGGACACAGATATATAAATAGTCAGCCAAGGTGCCATGAGAAAAGCGTGCACAGGGAACAGAGTGCTGAAGCAGGCCAGGGATGCTGCTTCTGGTGGGAAAGACACAGAAAAGGCTTCAGAGAAGGCTGGGACTGAGCTGCCATATTTTTCAGACCATAAGATGCACCCAGATTTTAGAGGAGGAAAATAGGAAAAGGGTTTTTGAAGCAAAAAAATGTGGTAAAATATTTAATTAACACAACATATTTATACATAAATAACATAATATTTCACCAATGTAAATGTAAACAGAACTCAACGGCAGCATTAACAACCATTATTCCTCCCAAATTGTGGGAGAAGGGTGCATCTTATAGTCCAAAAAATATGGTAAGTCTGAAAAGATGAGTGTTTGCCAGGCACTCAATACATTTCTGACGGCTGAAAGAGACAGTGGGTGGAGAGAGAGATCCTGGCAGGAAGGCAGAGAAGGACATCCCTCCAAGTAGAGTGAACAATATTAGTAAGGCACCAGATAAGGACACTGCATCGTGCACTTTGTATTCCACGCTAATGAGTTTTAACTAATCCCAGAGAAGATACAACGCTGCAGGTTTCAGGATTTCTCTGAAGACCCTGTAGATTCAACACAAAGATTCAAGAGTACAATCAGGTAGAGTGGGGATCCACCTAAAAGACTGGGGGTGGGAGCCACAGTATAGTCATAACAAAGAGAATTCATGGAACTTGGTGATAGGTATGTGCTGGAGTGGACACAGTGATGACAAAGGACAGAGATAGAAAATATGTAGCAAAGCAATTTCTAAACTATATGTAGAGATTGAAGAACACTGTTTTAGAGTGTCCAAGCAGACAGTGGCAGAGGCAGCCCAAATACCCTGTCAAGTGTTAATTTTCTTCTATCACAAAGACAATTCAAAAAATTCATAACTGAAAGTAATAAAAAAAATCCTTGGTTTAAAAAAAAAACCTCTATCCGTATTTAGAAAGACTTAATAGATTTTTTTTTTCTAATTTCCTCTGGACTATCACAGTGGTTTCAAAGCTGACTTTGAAGAAATAAGCCATGTAATTCATTTGGTGAATGATCTTGAGCAAGCTGTTAACCTTTCTAAGCTTCATGTCGCTCATTTGTGAAATGGGGATACTAATAAGACAATTTAGCATTGTTTTGAGGGGGGAAATAATGCATGTAAAGTATTTAGCACAGTGTCTGGCATACATTTGGTGCTCGAAAGTTGGTATCATTATTACCACTGATTTCCAAAGAAAGAGTTAAAAATAGCAGGCCTATGAGACTACTATCTTGGCAAAGACCTGCTTACAAAGTTGGCCTACGGCTTGAACATGGACTTTGGGAGGGCACCGCCATGCCTAGCACCAGTAAGAAGAGCTCACTGAGCCTAAAACTGTTTGTACAAACAACATGGTTTAAGCTGAACACCTGCTTCCCTTCTGGAGTCTAGGATTTTGGTACACGCTAGGCAGAGGGTGCCTATGTGATCAGCCTCTGACCAGAATCCTGGGCACTGAGTTTCAAATGAGCTTTCCTGGTAGACATTTCACAACTGTCACAATTCGATGCTGGAGGAATTGTGCACACCCTCTGTGACTCCACTGAGAAAGGACTCTTCCAAGCTTGTGCCTGGTTTCCTCCAGACTCGCCCCATTTACCTTTTCCTTTTGCTGATTTTCTTTTGTCGCCTCTCATTATAATACACCGTAGCTGTGAGTACAGCTGTATGCTGAGTCCCAGGAGTTCTAGCAGATCACTGAACCTGAAGGTGGCCTTCAAGTTCCCCGACACGACTGGTCTCCCTACCCCTTGGCTTAGAAAATATTTGTCAGTTTCCATACCGGAGCAGTGTTAAAAACAACACGCCAACCAAATTAGTAGTACCAAAGTCCAATTAGAAAAGGGTCCTGATTTCTTAGCTAACGATAGCGGCAGATTTACTTACCACTTGGAAATGTGTTATTCAATATCTCAACAGAGAGAAATCACTCTACTCTTTGTTTTCACACCATTATTGAGCAGGCCTTTTTCCTGATTAACCCCAGCCCTGCTCCCCGCTGGATTCCATCTCAACACCACACAGAGCCTCCACTGCAACATCAGATGGCCTGACCCACCTGTCATTTAGTTCCCTTACCAGAAAGCAAGACCACTTATGAAACCCCCTCTGCTCTGTGTTATTATGAGTAAGATCAAACAACATAAATTGCCGGGAAGATCAATCACCCGTTCACTAGAACATGCAGAAACATGAGCTAATTGAGAGTAATAAGAACAAGGAGGATAAACCAAAGAATGGCCCAGAGCAGAAACTGAAACACAGGTTTTCTAACAGCAGCCTTGGAACATATGGCTTGACTGAATTTCTCATCATCCAGAACAGTATTTCTCAGCATGCATCCAAAACCACAATAAACTGTACTTAACAGGAAGAGTTTCAATTAACGCTTATTGCCATCATGTTGAAGGAGCCTGGGGCCAGAGAAACAGGGGGGATAGCTGTCTGCTTCATTTTATGATTAGTTGATACAGGACAGTTCCTATGTGTTCAGGAAGACTTTGATATACAGGGTCTGGCAGAAGTAACGCCTGCTGGAGTGTGGTTGGTAGGGTAATAATATGAGTGTAATAGTTTATAGTTTTAATTTGAACATTTCACCTAAAATGTCATATGGTGTACTTGAGTGTGATATTGTTATGTTACAGAATTACATGCTTATGATTTTATGATAAAAGATTTCATAATAAAAAAAGCTGTTATTTGTGCCATACCCTGTATAATATAGTAATTTATGGGAAGGAGCCATGTACATAAAGTCCATAAGGATCAAATTTGATTTCACTAACAGATTAATTTAGTAGGCTGATATAAAATGTATACCCATATATACTAAACTCAGAATTAATGGACTTGTGAATAATTTCAATCCGTATCCTAAACTTTATCTTTCAAATCCAAATGATAACATATTATTACCCTAGCTTCATTATTAACTTCCTTAACCTAAAGCTTATTCCATAGGATCAGGGGTGGAGACCAGTAGTAGAAAGTGGTATCAACACAGAAAGCAGCAAAGGAAACTTTGATTGTCTCCTACCTCTGCTCGGCCCTCATAGTAGGTTAACATGGACTTTGTCAGCACGAAAAGTCTCTCTTTGTAGTTTAAGGGTGATGTCTTCTTTTTCTGCTGTGACCTTTTAATAAGAATCTCTTCTAGAATAGTGTTAAAATTCATCTCGGTCTTCTGATCACTCCGTCTCCTGCCATTGAAGGTCCCAGTGTCCTAAAGTGAGAAAATAAACAGTTGAAATAAATGACATTTCAGTTTTCCAAAGATGTTGTCATTTCAAATGACCAAAGTAGACTTTATCCTCACCACAGCAGGAGCCAATGAATGTTATCCAATGCACCCAGATTGAGAACGCCCAGGGCACAAAATCTCAACCTCCTCTCCATCCACACGCTCATTCTGTTCACCCACACCTTAGCATTTTACAGGAAAATCTGATCAAGATTTGCCATGACGATGACTTACTCCTTTATACCTCCCCAGCATCCCTTAGCCCTCTGGCACACTCTTCTGCTGTTTGATTGCAAGGAAGCAGATGCAGCAGATGGAAAAGTACATCTCACCTCGTGCATGGCTGCTTGAAGCTGGCATTTAAATAGCCTCAGAATCTTGGTACACAAAATGGATAAGCACACCAACACAATAAATGTGTGAACAAAATACCATATTTTGACATGTATAATGCATGCCCACATTTTTGGCTCAAACTTTCAGGAGAAAAAAAACTTTCATTTTAATTTTTTAATTCAATTTTTTATTTATTTATACACCAAACTGATTATCATATTCCAGGGTATTATTTTATATACAGATATCATTATTGCTTTCTAGAGTTACACTTTTAACCCATCATAAGCATAAATAGAGGAAATAGAAACATTTATAGCCCTGGCTGTATAGCTCAGTGGATTAAGCATAGGCCTGCAAAGCAAAGGGTCATGGGTTCGATTCCCAGTCAGGGCACATGCCCAGGTTGTGGGCCAGGTTCCCCAGTAAAGGACGCACAAGAGGCAACCACACATTGATGTTTCTCTCCCTCTTTTTCTCCCTCCTTTCCCCTCTGTCTAAAAATAAATAATAAAATCTCTTTTAAAAAATCATTTATATAGATATAGAATTAGTGCTACCCATGTATAATGTGCATCCTTATTTTTCCCTCAAATATTTAGGCAAAAAAGTGTGCACTATACATGGAAAAATGAGGGTAAGTCACTACAGTGGTGGATATGATTCAACCTACAGTCCTAAGAAGAATGCGATCTTGATCAAACATCCTAGTCACGAGAACCACGTGATGTTCTCTGAGGTCTACACCGCCACACTCCTCAGTTCTGTTCTCAACCGTACGAGAAAAGGAAACCCAGATATCACTAATCTACTCAGCCCATATCTGGAGCCCCATACCCAGACTATCCATACCTACACTAAGCCTTGTCATATTCTACAAAATTTAATTATCTGAAAACCCAAAGATACTCAGAAAAGGCCTGAAGATTCTTAACTGACACCAACTGAAGACAGTCATTTCTTCCCTTCCTTCCCCACATCTTTATAAGAAGCCATTTTATATCAAACTATAAATGCAGCGGAAGTCACATAAAGAACCCAGGAAGTTACCTGAGACCAGAGCCAGGGACTTGGCATTGAGTTAGCCACTGAGGAACTGCACCACCTTCACACCCAACCTGACACCTGAGAAGCGCCCTTGCAGCTCCCTAGCGCTGAGCTGCCGTCATCCAGTCAGTCAGGCACTTCCATGTCCCACATGGTAACTTCATAGCAGTTTAACCTCTGTACATCAGTTCCTCCTTTCAGAAATATGGAAGTAAATACCACAAAGCTATTGTGAGGTTTAATGAGATGTGGAAAAGAACTTGGTTATTTTTGAAAACATTATTCAAATGTTCACCATTCCTTTCTTAATACCACTGCTCTTTTCCTAGCTCAGAGCATTACAGGCTGGACCATAGGAGTCACTTTCCAACTGGTCTTCCTCTCCCCAGACTCTTGCCCCATGTATTCAAACTACACACCCCTTGTTCCCATTGCATCCCTCTTCAAAGACCCCACTTTCATCATGCCCGTTCATCAGAAATCCTCAATGCCTCCTCGAAGACTCCCTACGACCTGCAGAAAAGTCAAACCTCCTTAGTTTGACACTGGAGATTGTGTAGAATCTGGCTGCAACAACACATCAAATCTTTACTTCCACTATTCCCCAAATATTCCACACCCAGTCAAAATACTTGGAATTCAATCCCTGGCCTAAGAAGTCAGTCCCCTCACTCCCTATGAAAACTCCACTAGCTCAAAACTTACCTCCTCAATGAGGCCTTTCCTGATGACTCCAACTGATTAAAAACCTTCCAGTTCATGTACTCGTGATCACAGATCTCATCGTAATCTTCCAATTTTATAGCAGTTAATGTTCACACTTTAACTTTCACCTAGATTTTACGCCCCTAAAGAAGTGGTTCTCAACCTTAAGTACACATTAGAATCACCTTACGAGATTTTATTTATTTATTTACTTATTTTAGAAAGAGGGAAAGGGAGGGAGAAAGAGAGGGGGAGAAACACTGATGTGAGAGAGAAATATGGATTGGTTGCCTCTCACACGCACCCTCACTGGGAACCAAGCCCACAACTTAGGCATGTGCCCTGATCAGGAATTAGACGGGTGACATTTTGCTTTGCAGGACAGCGCCCAACCAGCTGAGCCACAGGGTCAGGGCAAGGGGTTTTTTTTGTAATGCAGATGTCAGGACCCACACCCACATATTTGTATTCAGTTGGTCTGGGGTGAGGCTGAGGGCAGCACAATTTAATGTGCAGGTAGATTTGAGAGTCACTAACTTAAAGAAGGAGGCTGGGCTCCTACACTACCTCTTTATACCATTCATGGTGGAGATGGATAATGGCCCAGCTAACCCGTTAACTATCCTAAGATAAGTCAGAAAAGTACTTTTGTCCTTTTTGCATCGATGTTGGTCTTCCCTTTTCTAAATTAAAATTTTGGCCCTCTCATTTTTTTCCTGAGAAACTGCTGGCATACCATTTCTTTGAAAATTATTGTTTCATCTTTGTGCAATATGTCTTCAATGCAGTGTGAAAATGATGACTTGCAAGAACGCATTGTAAGGGAAAAACAAGCTATGCCCTGGAAACAGGCCACATGCAAACCTGCAGTTCCCAGTCCAGTGACTAATACCATTGTTACCAAATGGAAGGCAGAGTTTTGGAAGGCCCAGGAGGAGAACAGAGGCATGGTTTACCTGCAGTTCTAGGGACAAAAGGTCCCAACATCAGGGGCAGGTGATTTGGCAAGCTCAAAAGTAGGTTTCATAGAAAAGATCGAACTTCAGAAAGGCAATCATCAAAGGCAACACTGAAAGCTACAAAATAATGGAGAAAAAACCCAAAGGAAATTGATTTCTAACCCCAAATTCTATATTCAGCCAAACTATCAATGCAGTGACAAGAGAATAAAGACATTTTTTCCAAATATATCAGGCTTTAAAATTTCTATCTCCTATTCACTGTTTTCAAAAAGCCACTTGAGAATATACTCCACAAAAATAAAGAAGCCAGCCACAAAATACAGGGAATCCAGGAAACCAAGGTTCCAGCGCGCAAGAAAGGTAAAGAGAACCTCCAGGATGATGGTGAGGGAAACCTTCAGACGACATTGAGCAGCAGGCCAGGAGAGCGACAAGGCCAAACGAGGCCAAGTTAGGAAGTTCTTGGAAAGAATGCTTCAGGAGATGAGCCTGAAAGTACTAGGAGAAGATTTACAACAAATTAATGAAACTTTGCCAACTTAAAAAAATTAAATAAATCAATTAATTCCAGGGAAAACAAAAAATTGTGCCGAAAAGGAAAACTAATCACAGTATTCTACACAGTACAAGGGCATGCATCTAGAACATCGTAATAAGGTAGACAACAAATAATAATCTTACTGCTAACATAAATACAAGGGGGGGGGTGAGTGCGGGAGATGCATCTGTGCGTGGGCGGGACAGTACATGAGAGAGCTAACCCTCCACGGTACCAGGAGGAAGTCAACAGAGCAGACCTAGAACGGAAAAGCCAAGAATAAGCAGGTTATACAGAGAGTGATGGTACTACATATTTTTTTAAAATAAAAATGTCACTTGAACAACAATTAAAATAAAATTTTAAAAAATAAAATAAAATAAAAATAAATAAATAAAAATAAAAATGCCTCTGAGAATCAAAAAATTATTGGAAGATAGCAGTGAAAAGGTATATGTTCTCTACTCTCCTCCCCTAAAAGTCTATTAAAACAATAAAACTTAAAAACCAGAGGAAAATAATTCCATCTTCCAATGAGCAAAAGATGGCCTTCGACCTCAAACTAAAAACTATGAAACCATGCCTGCCAAATACTGTAAAAAGTGGCCCAAGGTAGAGGAGGGGACTAAAAGTAGATCTCTCTAAAAGTAAATATTATTATCCTGAAAGGCCAATCCAATGACCTTTTGATAAGATTGATGAAATCTAGAGGAATAAACAACCATTGGAGAACAAGGGAATATCCCTATAGAATGACTACATATAGAGAAACAATAATAAAAATTATGATTACCATTATCATGCTTTTACCATTTTTGCTTAATGGTGGCACTGTGCTAAGTAAGCACTGAGCACTTTAGATGGAGCAAATCATTTAAGTCTCAACAAACCTTCTCAAATCGGTACTATTACTACAATACTGACAAACCACACAGTAAGAACAAGAGCCAGGTTTCAATACAGGCAGATTAACCACAGAGCCTGCATCATTAACCACCCCACTTCACAGCCTCTCTAACAGAAGAGAGGGGAGAACTGAAGGAAAAAGCATGACAGGCGCCTTCAGGAAACCTTTGGATTCAATCTCTGCATTACAACAGAATTGATGACTTCCAAGGCAACAATCAGAGGCACACCAACCTCTCAGTGAAAAGAAAAGAGCAGAGCAGAGAAGAGAAGAGAAAAGAAAAAAAAAAAGTACCAAAAACTGAAGGGAGATGGTTCTGTCTGAATGAAGGAAATAATAGATTTGATGATCCAAATTAGAAAACGAAGTTAAAACAAAACTTCAGAGTACTCCAGCTGAATTTCCCCCATGATTCTCCACTCCACAAATAGCTGACCCATTCAGAACTGAGAAGCACAAAGGAACCAACTCTCAGGTACAATTAAATACTTTAAATAAAATTCAAAGCTGCAACTTACTGCCTTTTTCTGTAGCTCACTGGAGTCAAACACAAGAACACTCTTCTCTTTACCACAGCTGCTAATTGTTAAAAGTTGGAAAACCTTAAGAAACAACCCTAAAATTTGTATGAAACCACGAAGACCCGAATTGTCAAAGGAAACTTGAAAAAGAACAAAACAGAGGGCATCACGACGTTCCATAATTTCAAACTATGTTACAAAGCGACAGTAACCAAAATAGAACAGTATTGGCAGGAAAACAGATGCATTATGGAACAGAATATAGAATGCAGAAATAAACTCATGGACATACGGTCAATTAGTTCATGACAAAGGAGCCAAGAATATACAGTGGGGAAAGGACAGTCTCTTCAGTGAACGATGGTGGGAAATCTGGACGACCATGTGCAAAAGAAGTAAAATTGGACCCCTATGTTACACCGTACATAAAAACTAACTCAAAATGAATTAAAGGCTTGAATGCAAAACCTGAAATCGTAAAACTCCTAAAAGAAAACATTGACAGTAAGCTCCTTGACACAGGTTTTAGTGATGATTTTTTTAGATAGGACAACAAAAGCAAAGGCAACAAAAGCAAAAATTAACAAGTATGAGTATATCAAACTAAAAAGCTTCTGCACAGGGAAGGAAACCAGCCACAAAATGAGGCAACCTATTGAATAGAAGACAAAATTTGCAACTCACATATGTGATATGCAATTTGATTAATATCAAAATATATAAAGAATTCATACAACTCAATAGCAAAATAAACTAATTAAAAATGGACAGAAGACCTGAATATTTTTCTACAGAAGACAGACAGATGGCCAACAGGCACATGGAAAGGTGCTCAACATCACCAATCATCAGGGAAATACAAAGCCAAACCGCAATGAGACATCACCTCACACCTGTCAGAGTGGCTATTATCAAAAAGACAAGAAATAACAAGTGGGGGGAAGGAGGTGAAGAAAAGGGGACTGTTGTGCACTGTTGGTGGGAAAGTGAATTGGTGCAGCCACTGTGGAAAACCGTATGGAGGTTCCTCAAAAAAATTAAAAACAGAACTACCACATGATCCAGCAATCCCACTTCTGGGTATCTATCCGAAGAAAACAAAACCACTAACTCGAAAACACACATGCACCCCCATGTTCACTGAAGTTTTATTTATAATAGCCAAGACATGAAAACCACTGAAGGGTCTATCAATGGATTAATGGATAAAGAAGATATTGCACACATACACAATACAATAGTATTCAGCCTTAAAAAAGAGCAAAATCTTGCCATTTGTAACAATACTGATAGACCTCAAGGGCTTTATACTACATGAAATAAGTCAGACAGAGAAAGACAAATACCATACAATATAACTTTTACATGCAGTTCTTAAAAAAAAAAAAAAAAAGCCCTGGTCAGTATGACTCAGTGGGTTGGAACATTGTCCTGTAGACCGAAATTTTTAAAACTTTTGGAAAACTTAACACATTAGTCTTTGAACTAATAATGCAAAGTCACTGTCTCGCCCATGAGAAACCCAAACCACCAAGAAGTTATATTCTCTGTCCAGTGTTGCAAATCGGAGTACCAGACTAATGGTTCTCAATTTCACAGTCTGGCAATTTTAACCAAAAAATCTTAGAACCTTCTTCATCACGCAAGGACAGCTACTAGGGCTGTTCATTCTAGTCTATACAACTTTTCATAATATTTTTAATCAAGGGAACAAAGGTGCTAACTAGGAAAGATAGCCATAAGTTAAAAACAAAAGTGATTGTGAGCCCCCAAATAATACAGCTTGGTCAGGGGTACAGTGAATAAGAAACGAACAGCCTAGTTATCAGGGTAGGGGGGAAGATAAACTCCTTACCGGAAGGAACAGAGTGACTTAATATTGAAATTCTCATCACATTAGGTTGGACCATATGAAATTGCCAACATCCAAAATCAGCAATATTACACAATTCAATCCAACACTTGCTAATGCCCTAAGATTAAGAGTTTAGTTAAAGCCCTTGGTTTCAGGACTTCTATTGATACATCAGAATGCATTGCCTATTACACATCTCATCACAGGTTTATGACAAAGTTAGTGTGTTTGCAATTTTAAGAAATCTAGCATGAAAGAACATGAGACTCACAGTTATGTGAGAAATTAAATTCTGTGCACCTGCCAACAATATCGATAGATTATATTTCAGTTCAAATGTTCCTAAAATGGGTAACTATTATATAAGAACAAAGCTAACCATGCTCTCTACTGCAATGTATACTCTCAGCTTCAGCTCAATTTCCTTTTGTAAAAGTGAAATTAACTGGCAGAAATACAAGCAAAAGAAAAAAGTGCTGGGCTGACTTCTATCAGAATAAAGGGTACATTTAGGTTTCTACTTAAGATCAAGAGGTGAAGCTATTCCAGAATCAGGTAACATTTTAGTGCTCAGTAGAAAGAAACACTGTAGCCTTTCTTATCTATTAAACAAAGGCACCCAGTGATAATCTGTATGTTCTTAAAAGTGTTAACCAGCTTAAAAGTGTTAACTAACTGCAGTAGGCTACTAAGTTTTGAATGCTTATCTGTTGACCTATTGAAGCTGAACTGGTTAGGAATCTAAGAATCAAGATACCTAGTATCTATGTGTCCATCGATAGACAAATGGATAGAAAAAGATGTGGTATATATACATACAGTGGAATATTGTATGAAAAGGAAATTATTGCCATGTGAGACAGCACAGATGGACATAAAGGGAATTATGTTAAGTGAAATTAATCAGACAGTTAAAAACAAACACCATATGACTTCCCTTATATATAGAATCTAAAAAACAAATGAACAGACAAAACAGAAACAAACTCATAGAGTTTGAACATATGAAGAACATATTGATGGTTGCCAGATGGGGGTTGGGCACGTGGGTAAAAAAGGGGAAAGAACTAACATGTGCAAATTGCCAGTTATAAAAACCGTCACAGGGCCATAAAGTACAGCATAGGGAATATAGTCAATATTACTGTAACAACTACATATGGTATCAAATGAGCACTAGATTTACTGGGGTGAACACTTTGTAAATTATATCAATGTCTAATCACTATGTTGCACACCTGAAACTAAATAATATTGTATGTCAACAGTAACTGAAAAACAAAAAAAGTATATATTTTTAAAAAGATATCTAATGAAACATCATTCAGTACCAATGACATCTAAAGAGAAGATAAGACATCTCGGAACAAGAGACCACAGTTACAGAGGTTGGCTGGCCTATCTCTCCTGGTAATCGTCCCTGGGCCCAGCCCACAGCCACAGGGTGGGCGACCGGCTAGGGGGTGAGCGAACCTGGAAACAGACTGAGCAGTGCCGCACCAAGAAGAGATGTTTCTTACTGTCCGTGTAGCACAGGTATGCACACAGACACACCAGGTACTCTTTAACACAGGTGCGGGTCTCCCACCACAGGGGCCCTGTGTGGTCTCTGGCCACAATTTAGGTTAGGGACCTCACCATTTTTAAAAAGGAAGAAATAAGAGTTTCAAAGGGTAATACATGGAGGAAAAAGTTTTAGAAAAGAAACCATGTGCAATATTTCCAAGAATCAACAAATATACTTACTATACAGGAGATTCATAGTTAAGTGGTTCTAGAGAGAAGCAAAAGTTATCATAACCTAAAAACGTTCATTAATCAACTGACCACAAAGGCCCCTTTCTCATCACTAGGTCCTACTTTGTGGGTCATTCTCTCTCCCTGAATGAGAGATGCAACAGTCAACAATGCAGGTGAAATGAAATAGCAAATATTCAAAGAATGAAGATTTTCGAGATGTAAATGAGAGTGATACTGGGGAATTGCTCAAGCACACCCAGCACCACTGGGAAATGAGAATCTTGCAGTTAGTTAGCAATTAAAAAACAAAATAACACAACAAAAGTGTCAAAACAGAATACAGGATGATTGACAATTAAAATATTAAGATAACACTGGGGAAAAGGGTTTTTTGCTCCCTTTTCTACCCTCTCCCTCTCACACATACCCCCCACTTTACCCCTACCACTTCCTCCCGGACAAAATTCAATTGAGTATATTTGAAGATTTAATTGACTTTATTAAGTGATTCGTTAATTGGTCAGCAACCTATCTAGCAACCAGAAGGGCACTCCAATGGGTTGTACAAAATAAAAGGGTTTTGAGTCTCCCCTTCCCCCCAAAAAAGTGTAGGACTAAGAAATTAAAAGAGTAGATGGTTTCAGGCAAGAACAGTGTTCATAAGGGGAAGGAGAGGTCTTTATCAGGCAGATTATCTCACAAGTGTCGATCAGGAAACCCCACTCCTGGGAGAGTTTGAAACTGCAGTTAGGCTAGTTATTAAGTTTTGGTTTGCTGACATGGCTTAACAAAAGTGACTCCATTTTGAACTATTGTCTCTTTCCTTAACAAGTCAAAGGGATACGTGCAGAAATGATATCTGGATCATCTTCAACTTAAAGGCAAGTGGCTTTCCCTGAATTTACAGCATTTTCCACCTTCCCACCAGCTGGAAAGTACGCACTTTCCTTATGTGTTCCAGGCATCACCCAGGGGAGAGGAGGAGAAATAAAATGGAATGGGAACCTGGGCCTCGAATGACTTCGTGGAGCAGAGCTGCCTACACAGCTGTAAGAAACCATATACTATAAGCAACACTGTAAGAAATAAACACACTTTCATCTTATTTTTTAAATAAAAGCCATATAATGGCGTTTGTTATAGTGGCTTAACCTTTATTGTACCTAATAGACACGCCCTTGCAGAAACTGATAAAGCTTTCTCAGGCTTTTGAAAAGTGTTCCTCTTTAAACCGCACTGACGAATTTAAATGAAACGAAGGAAACAAAATTGTATCGTGCATTTCCAACAGAAAAATTATCTCAATAAAACAATTAACGCTTGATTCACTCTTTGTTCTAAAAGTTAGCAAGTATAATCTAAATGGTGCCATATGTGAGATAAAATAAACATATTTTCACTTTGTTTTTCAGGATAAAGTCTGAATCATCCTGGGCTTTTTCTTTTCTTTTACTACTTACTTACTATGAAATTTAAGTGGATTCACTTTAAGTGACAATATTCTGGCACTAATTCCCCACAGGTGTGGGAATTTCATATATAAAACAAATATTTCTTTTTCTGCCTCATGCTATCTCAAAGGGAAACAATAACCAGCAAAACCCAGACATGAATAGCAAGTACCTCAAGTGAATAAAGTAATTTTCAGCACTTTTACTAGAAGAAAACATGAAAATAAAGTAATTTTGAAATTATACATAAAATAATCAAATACCAGTATGTGTTCCTTGGCTGTAGTATTCTAAATTGTTTTTAGTGAGAAACATTTGTCTATGTCAACATATTTTTTCATTATAGGAATAAAAAATCCATGTCATTATTGCATTCAACATTTTACAGAATAAGAAAGCTTTTTAACAAAACAGTTCAAGAATAAAAAGAGAGATTGAGGAGAATTCAATGTATTTTAAAAGTCTTGCCCTGGCTGGGGTAGCTCAGTGGACTGAGTGCTGGCCTGCAAACTAAAGGGTCACCAGTTCAATTCCCAGTCAGGGTGCATGCCTGGGTTGCAGGCCAGATCTCCAGTAAGGGATGCGTGAGAGGCAACCATACATTGATGCTTCTCTCCCTCTCTTTCTCCTTCCCTTCCCCTCTAAAAAATAAATAAATAAAATCTTTAAAAAAACATCTTACATTCAACTAGCTGATATGTATGAGACACAGTGGCAACCTGAGTACTACCTGCATAGTGATGACATTAAGGTTTTGGGGTAAGATCTGTTTGATTGTATTACAGTTGATGATATGAAGATAGTGTTCGGTTGTTTTTGAGTTTTGGGGTGTGATAATGGTATTGTGATGTGTTTTTAAGGGTTCTTACTTTTTAGAGCTACATACTGAAAAATTTAGGGATAAAATGTGATTTGCTTCGCAAGCTGGTAAGGGGTATGTGGGCGTAGAGACAAAATGTTATTGTTCTTGAGTTGATAACTATTGAAGCTGAGTGATGGATACAGGGGTTCATTATACTATCCGATTATTCTTTCTGCTTGAAATTTTCCATAACAAAAAGTTTTAAAATATGTTCACGGGTTTTCCCTTAAATGGTTTTCCATGTCCTTGTCATCCACCACTCTGGAACTAGTGAGAAAGAGAATGGAAAAAGGTAAAAGGACAAAGATGAGGTAGGGAGGGGGAATAAGAGAACCAAAGCAGACAAGCAAAAGTAAGAAAAAAGGTGGGTGAGCTCTCCCTTGTAATAACGTCTTCCTCAGATGTCATTGCCACCCTACCTAGCCCATCATGAGAGCTCTCCCAAGGATTCCTCGAGTCAGCGGAGCCACACAATAATGTCTTGTGATACAATCCCTTCTTGGGCCAACAGAAATATGTGTCTCTAGCAACCAAAAATAAAACCACAGTCTGTGGGACATTTGTTCTTTTTGTAACTCCTCTCTTCCCTTCATTTCATGTCCTTTCTCCTGTTCAAATTTCATGGAAGAAGTTTCCTTTTTGAGTTTACAGCATGATAAAAGGAAAGTTCTGCACAGATCAACAAAGCACCAAAGCAGAGTGGGCAGTCAGGGAAAGTGCAATGTATTCAAACTGCAGTCTTTCAATAAAGGACTCACTAAAAACAGCACCAAAGGTAACCATCACACCTGAACTGACGGCTCATACTAAAAAAAGGCGGCAAATTTGACCAGAGACAGTTACCCCTACTTCTAAGGCTTCTGGAGCTCAGTTACTGAAGAATTTCCCAAATGGAATGCCATCTGTTATATATCTGATCTCTAAGAAGGAAAAAGAAAACTAATAAAAATACTAATTCCATAGAAAACATTCTCATGTGTTACTTATAACAAATAAAAATTATGAACTGCATTCAAAAAGCATCGTGGCTATAAGACACAATCTAACTACTGTTTGAAAAACATCCAGTGGCCTTTTCAATATGTCCTATCTCTAATGAAGTAAACTGATAATGTACTTTCCTATTCTTTGCTCTACCCATCATTGTCTTTGTCTGGCCCATTTATGATAGCAATGCTCTGTTTTTTAAAACACATGCAAATTCTTTAACATTCCTCCATTAGAGACAGGATCCACATCTCCTCCCCTTGAATCTGAGTGGGCTTTTGACACGTGTGACTAATACGGTACAGCAGAAGGGATGATACATGACCTCTGAGCCTAGGTCAGAAAAGGCCAAGAAGCTCCAGCCTAGTTCTTTCAGACTCTCACTCTTTCAGCAGTCCCTCTCGGAACCCAGCTACCACAGTGAGAGAATCTCCCACCGAATGGAGAAGCCACGTATAGGCATTCTAGCAGAGAATCCCAGGTGAGCCCAGCCTTCAAACCCAGCTTAGGAGCTAGACGTATAAGGGAGAAAACTTTCAGGTGATTCCAGCCCCCAGTGGTCTGAGTCACTCCCAGCTATCTTAGATTTCTAAGATAAGGGCACAGAATTCACAACACCTTGTGCTGTCCAATTCTTAATGTTTATCTCACCTGATTCCACGGGTGAGATAAAATGGTGGTTCTTGTTGTATGCCTTTAAGTTGCAGGTGACTTGTTACAATGCAATAGATAACTGGTACATATACTGTATCATTTTTTATGTTTGTATATTTTTATATAAAGATTTCTTTAAATTGAATTCATTAGGGTGGCAGGGTTATAGTATTATATAGGTTTCAAGGGTACATTTCCATCATACATGATCTGTGCGTTGCATTATGTGCCCACCACTCAAAGTCAGGTCATCTTCCGTCATCACCTTATATTTCGCCCCCGATACATACCCTGTACTACCTCCCCCTCCCTTTCCCTCTGGGAACCACCACACTGTTGTCTGTACCTATGAGTTTCATTTTATATCCCACATATGAGTGAAATCATATGGTTCTTAGCTCTTTCGGTTCTTAGACTGACTCATTTCACTAAACATGATATTCTCAAGGTCCATCCCTGTTGTCACAAGTGGCAGTATTTCATCTTTTCTTATGACTGAGCAGTATTCCATTGTATGTGCACCACATCTTCTTCATCCAATCACCGAACTAAGGACGCTTCGCTTGTTTCTATGTCTTGGCCGCCATGAATAATGCCGCAATGAAAATAGGGGTGCATCTATCTTTGAGAATAAAATGTTTTCAATTTTTGGGGGTAGATACCAAGAAGAAGGATTGCTGGGTCATATGGTAACTCTATTCTTAATGTTTTGAGGAACCACCATACTGTTTTCCATAGTGGCTATGACGGTTCACACTCCCACCAGCAGTGAATGAGGGTTCCTTTCTCCCCACAGCCTCTCCAACACTCGTTCCTACTTGTCTTGTTAACCGCGGCCATTCTTGACAGGTGTGAGGGGGCATCTCATTGTGGTTTTGATTTGCATTTCCCTAGTAGCTAGTGAAGCTGAGCATCTTTTCATATATTTGTTGGCCATTTGTATGTCTTCTTGGGAGAAGTGTCTATTCAAGTCCTGTCCACTCTTTAATGTTTAATTGGATTGTTTGTTTTTTTGGTGTTGAGTTATATGAGTTCTTTATATATTCTGGATATTAACCTCTTATTGGAACTGTTGTTTGCAAATATCTTCTACCATTAGGTTGGATGTGTTTCTGTTTTGTTGGCGGATTCTCTAGCCAGAGTAATCAGGCAAGAAAAAGAAATAAAAGGCATCCAGATTGGGAATGAAGAAGTAAAAGGGTCAGTTTGCAGATGACATGATTCTTTATATAGGAAACCTTAAGACTCCACCAAAAAAACTATTAGAAACAATAAACAAATACACCAAAGTTGCAGGATAAAAAAATCAATGTACAAAAATTCACTGTTTTCCTATATACTAACAGTGAAATTCCAGGAAAAAATGGTGGGGAAACCCAATTCTTTTTGCAATTGCAACAAAAAAAATAAAATACCTGGGAATGAATTTAACCAAGGACGTGAAAGATCTACATACTGAAAACTACAAAGCATTATTGAAAGAGATTGAAAAAGACACAATGGAATGGGAAGATATTCTGTGTTCATGGACTGAAAGAAGCAACATAGTTAAAATGTCCATATTACCCAAAGCAATTTACAGATTTAATGCAATCCTCATCAAAATTCCAGTGACATTTTCAAAGACATAGAACAAAAAACCATTAGATTTGTACAGAACCACAAAAGACCCCAAATAGCCAAAGCAATCCTGAGAAAAAAGGAGTAAGGCCAGAAGTATCACACTTCCTAACTTCAAATTATATTCAATACTACAGAGCAAAAATAATCAAAACAGAATGGTATTGGCAGGAAAACAGACACATAGACCAACTGAATGGAACTGAGAGTTCGCAAATAAAACCACATATATACAGGCAAATAATTTTTGATAAAGGAGGCGAAAACATACAATGGAGAAAAAAAAGCCTCCTCAATGAATGGTGCTGGGAAAACTGGAAAGTCACGTTCAAAAGAATGAAACTAGACTACGGTTTGTCCCCATGTACAAAAATTAATTCACAATGGAATGAAGACCCAAATATAAGATCTGAAACAACAAATTACACAGAAGAAAACATAGGTACTAAACTTATGGACCTTGGCCTCAGAGAAGATTTTATGAATTTGACCCCAAAGGCAAGGGAAGTAAAGGCAAAACTAGATGAATGGGACCGCATCAAACTAAAAACTCGTCTATACTGCATCATTCTTGACCACCCCGTTCTCATTTCATTCGTCTCTAATTCCTGTCTACCTTCTTTTTTCACCTGAATGTTTTCTGTTCTCTGCTCATCCATCTTTTCGCCATTTTCAGTCCAATTGTTTGGATGAAATGAAAAGACAATTGGGGGTAGTGGGGTTTCTTTCCTGGAGTGACAAAAGTCTTCTGGAATTAGACAGTGGTGACGGCTGCACAACACTATAAACACACTAAAAACTACCAGGTTGTACTCTTTAAAACAGTTCAAATGGTGAAGTTGATGTTACCTAAATTTATTTCAATAAATAAATAAATAAATTTCTTCAATAAAGAAATTTAAGAAAAAATACATGCACAACACTTAAAAAGTATACAGATGAGAATTTAAAGCAAAAAGAGAAACTAGAAAACAAAAGGCAGAAAAACTGGAGTGGAACCAAAGTGTATGTGAGGATTGGTTCTCACATCTGCTCAAAAGGCAAAAACTGAATCTAGCCAAAATTTGCCTTGAATATTCCACAAGGGACACAGACCCCACTGGAGACAGACTCTGTCTGTCTGTCCATCTGTCTGTCTGTCTCTGTCTCTGTCTCTCTCTCTGCCACAAATGTAATTCTCAGTTCACAACATGAATTGCACAAATAGACACATATTTGAAAGGAATAAAATAGCAAAGCAAATTCAAAGCAATTGAACAAAAATCTTCCAAGGCTGTCAAGACACTCTAAGACAGGGCACTGCATTTTTCACCCACCATTCTTACCCACTATACAGAACACACACCCCAGAGGGTTGATAAATATAGTTACTTAAATACCACCAAATGTACACCTGGACTTACACAAAATCCCCTTTAAATTACCGTGTATTTAATATATTTGCTCTACACTCCACTTTAAAATGGAAGTTACACTGACGGACACAGCATGAAAAGCAAGATTTCTACCACTCACTGAACGCATGGCTTCTCTAGGATCCACTGAACATTAGCCAATCATCCTAACGTCTGCTAGTCCATGCAAAAATGGCATGATCTGCATTGCAGGGTGCAACAGGTGCTTTATGCTGATCACGACATCGAGTCATACTGGTGTAACCTGGGCAAGGAAGTGGCACATTAATTCACATTCCCTTAGCTCTGCTCATGACCTGCCCAACTTGCTCTCCTTATCAAAATCTAAGAAACTGAATTTACCAGTTTCACCATCATCGTAAGAACCACTAAGCATCACCTGCAGAGCAGAATACCTCCCCAGAGGTATCTTCTCCCCCATAGTAGCTGAGTGAGCCTACTACAGTGGCTCTCAACCTGCCCAGTGTGACAACAGAACTCATGTGTATCCCAACCCTGGCTGATGGCTGAAACTATTCTAATAGCGGATATACAATTTCATTCCAAAATTTTTTATTTCTAATTTCCAAAATTAGAAATAAAATATAGAATGCAACTACCTCTGAGGTAGGTAATGTACAGACTAGTCTATTTTTAATTCTCAATCCCACCCTCTCTTGTCATCTCAAGCATTTCTGGCCTACCATTTCCCCCCTCTCTTCCATGCGCCCAATCCCTCTCTACTGGATCACCCCCTTTGCACAGTAGCGTCATTTTTATTCCCATCCCCATGACCCACATTCACCTCCAAATGCCACATCCCTGCGGTTTCCCTTTATAGCACAAGTTCTTGAAAAATGGGATTAGGGTTGCGGTCTCTACTCCTCAATAGTGCTTTCCTCTAACCATGCCAGATGGGCTTCTATAGAAGCTCCTGCATTCCATTAAGACTGTCTTTGTCAAGGTCACCAAGAACCTCCTTGTGGCCAAACCCAGTGATCACCCCTCGGTTCTTATCTCACTCAACCTCCCACAGTGTTTAACACAACTGGCCATTCTCTTTGAAATACTTAACTTTTCTTGGCTCTCTGTGAGAACAAAGTTTCCTGGATTTTTCTCCCGTCTTAGAGGCTGTACATTATCTTCTCAGTCCCCTCTGCTGGCTCCTATTTTCCTGCTTTACTTCTAGACACTGGTGTGTCCCAGAGCTCCATCCTGGCCTTGCTTTGCTTCTTCATTTATCCATTCTTCCCAGGGGTGGCCTCATCCACTTCCATGGCTTGAAACACCATCCACAGGTTGGATGTAGATGGAGAAATCTACATCTTCAGCCCTGTCTCCAAGAACCTCAGATTTACATATCCAATTGCAAACCCAGCATCTCCACCTGAATGTCTAACAGGTATCTCAAACACAACAAGGCTAAAACAGAACTCCAGACACTCCTCTGAAACTTGCTCTTTACCTGTTTTCAGCCATCTGACTAAATGGTCTCACCACCTCTCTACATGCTCAGCCAAAATTTTGAGTTGTCTTTGATTCATTCCTCTCTTTCATACCTCAAATCTAACCCATCAACACATTCTTCCGACTGTACCTCCAAAATATTCTAAACCTTAATATTCAAGTCTCTACTTCATTTTGTTCCCATCAGCACAATCATTTGATTGCATGAGTGGCCCTGATTTTTCACACTTCCCTGCTTCTTTTCACACCTCTCTTTATTCCTGCCCTTCAGCAACGCCCTCCCACACTAACAGTGGGTGTACTGTATAACTTGCCTCGACCAATGGGACAGTAGCAGACTTGACACAAGCTAAGGCTTAAAAATCTCTTGCTTGTTTCTACTTCCTCTCTTACTTCTTTGTGATCAGCATGAGAATATGACCAAGCTAGTCTAAAAAAGGGGATATAACATAAATACAGAGGACAGAAGAGTTGTCTTAGCCATCTCAGCTGAGGCCATCCTAGACGGCTGACAGCCAGCTGGCCCCCAAACCACATCAGGGAACCCACGTGACATTACAAATCCCACAGTTGATTACAGACACATTGGCAAGGCCAGTCACAATCAGCTGAGCCTGGCCCAGAATGGCAAAACTCCCCAGATATCCCTTCAACTCACAAGCAAAAAATAAATCCTTATCTCTGTATGCCACTGAGTTTATGTAGATGTTTGTTACTCAGCATTACTGGGGCAGGTAACAGACACAGCCACCATCATCCCTTGTCAGGATTATTCCAATATCCTCCTGATAAGTCTCACTATTTCTCTCCTTAACTTATTTTTTTTAAGATTTTATTTATTTATTTTTAGAGAGAGGAGAAGGGAAGGAGAAAGTGAGAGAAAGAACATCAGTGTGTGGTTGTCTCTTGCGTGCCCCCTACTGGGGGCTTGGCCCACAACCCAGGCATGTGCCCTGACTGGGAATCAAACCAGCGACCCTTTGGTTCACAGGCTGACACTCAATACACTGAGCCACACCAGCCAGGACTCCTTAACTTCTTATAATCCTTTCCTCGTTCATCAATCCACACAAACTTATAAAAACATAAATCATTTCATGTCCTAAGTCCTGTTTAAACCCTCCAATGGTTTCGCTGCCTTAGACTAAAACCCAGTCTTCGTAACCTAGAATGCCAGCTACTTGTCCAAACACATCCAGTACCACTCTCCCATTGGCCTGCTCCGAATCAAGCACACCAGCTTTCTCCCTGTTCTTCAAACACAGCAAATTCATGGCATGGTGGGGTCACTGCACACGATATTCCCAATACCTAGAAAGTCATTATTTTACCTGGTCTTGCTAGCTCTCTCTCTCACCACACCTTCTTATTACTCAAATTTCAGCTTAACTATCACTTTTGCAAAAAGGCCTTCCGTTCACTACCCAATCTAAATAGACAACTGGTGTGGAGAAAAAGGAACCCTCATTCACTGCTGGTGGGAGTGTAAACTGGTACAGCCACCATGGAAAACAGCATGGAGGCTCTTCAAAAAATTAAGAATAGATTTACCATATGACCCAGCAACCCCTCTTCTGTGCATCTACCTAAAAAAAATCTGAAAACATTTATTCACAAATATACATGCACCTCTGTTTACTGCAGCATTATCCATGGTGGCCAAGATATGGAAACAACAGAAGTGTCTGTCCTTCAATAGATGATTGGATAAGATGTGGTACATACACACAGAGGAACACTGCTCGGCCAGAAGAAAAGATGAAATACTGCCATTTGTGATACTCCTCATATGCAGGACATAAAACTGAAAGCAACAAATGAACAAACACGAAAAACAACAAACAAAACCTCACAGACACAGACAACAGTACTGTGGTTACCAGTGGGAAGTGAGCAGGGCAGCAGTAAAAGGTAAAGGGGGCCAAAGTAAGGTGACAACGGAAGATGTGACTTTGGGTGGTGAGCACACAGGGCAATATACAGATCATGTATCATAGAAATGTACACTTGAAACCTACATAATTTTATTAAACAATGTCACCCCAATAAATTTAATTTAAACAAATAAATAAAGTAGCCAACCGGTCACTCTCAGATCCCTATTTTAATTCTTTGCATGATATTTATCCCTACATGGCATTTTGGTTGATTTTTTTCTATCACATGCTCTCTTCACTGATTATGAATTCCACGTAAGCAGGAACCTCCTCTGTGTATTCAGCCCTGGATCCTCAGCTCCCAAAACAATTTCTTCTCATAGCAGGTACGCATTTGATACCTGACTCATAGAATAAATCAGAGGCCCCCAACCTTTTTGGCACCAAGGCCCCGGTTTTGTGCAAGACAATTTTTCCACAGATGGGGTGGCAGAGACAGTAGGCGGAGCTCAGGTGCTAACACAGGTGAAGCTTTGCTCGCTAGCCTGCTGTTCACCGCCTGCTGTGCAGCCCGGCCCTTAATGGGCCACAGAGTGCTACTGGCCTGCGGCCTGAGGGCTGGGGACCCCTGCAATAAATGAATGATCAGATCCTTTCTGAGACCAGGTTTTTATAAAGGAGAAGGAGTTAGGCAAATTGAAATGGCAAGGGAGAAATGAGAGACAAATTCAGAGAGGGAAGTCTAGAAGCGGAGGAAATGTTTCTATTATAAAATGAAGTCAAGAGCCTGGTCTCTGAAAACAGCCAACAATGGAAGCTCTGCTGAGCCCCTTCCTAGCTGTGTAAACACAGACACACCACTCACATCTCTGAGCTTGCCTCCTCCTCTCTAAGATGAAGTAACACTTCCTTCTTCATAGAGTTGTAAAAGTTAAATAAGAAAATACATATGAAGTGCTTAGCATGTATCATAGTAATCACTCAACATGAATGATGACAACAGTGGTGGTGGTGATACTTAAGTCAACCCTGCTAATATTGGTTATATTGGCATGATCTATAGTATCATACTTAAACTGCTGACTCTACCAAATACTTTTTTTAATATTCAGGCATTTCAAATTGTGCCTTCTCACCAAAGTGGAATATGCATAGGGCCTAGAACCAAATGAGCTGAGTTCTGGCTCTGGTTCTGCCCCTACCTAGCTGGGTGACCTTGAGCAAGTCACCAACTTCCCAGACTGGAAAGTTGCCTTGTCATCAGCTCTGTCCATGCCAAAGGCAGGAGGTGCAGAAAACATACTTGGCAGAGGTGAAGGTACGGGTGCAACATGCAAACACTGGAGACAGAGACACGGAGACAGGCAGGCGGACAATCACTCCATTCCATCCCAGAGCAAAAACAGGAATATCTAAACACCTTAAGTCACGGTTCCCCAAACTGTTTCTCAGAACCTGTCAGATGAGACCAGACTGTAATCTCACAAAGGCAAGGACACTGGCTGATTTTAGTCTCTACTGTAGGACCTAGCACAGGGCCAAAAACATACTATCAGAGGATCTGCTTACCACATGCTTGCTGAATCAGTGAACACATACATTTTGAAAAAGCTGGGTTAAGCAATATCAAACTGGTTTCTCGTGTACATTTCTGAGGCTTTAATACATGAATACAGACTCTGTGAATCATATAGAATGCACTGCTTCCCAAACTTACTTGATCATAGGACTCTTTCTATTTCCCTGGAACCTTATTAACATCCCCGAGAGTTGTATTATTCTCTAAAACAGTTTGAGCAACAGCTTAAACTTACATAATTTGTCATTTTTACCATAATGAAATAAAGTTACTTTACTCTTTACACATAAGGTAATTAAAAGGCCAACTAATTTGATTCCTATCTAGAATGTATCTCTTTTCTCCCAGCATCCTTCAGATCTCCTCTCACCAGGCCAGGCCTTGACCTCTCCTGCCTCCTAAGCAGCAGGTGTTTTCCCTGGTTTCTCCACTCCGCCCCCTGCCCCGCCCCATAATCAGCACGCTCTGCAGTTCCTCACACTGCCTCTTCCATTTCCCATTCTCTCTATGTCTGGAGTCTTATTATTAATTTGCTTACACTGCTTTAATTACTCTCCTTCCTTTATAATCAACCCAACAAAGTTTCAGTCTTGTCACTTACAATATCATCCCACCTCTGAAAAGTTTTCAAAGTACTTCTTCTCCCTTTTCTCCTTTTCAAATCAGTTTCTCCTTTTGCATTCCCCACCCTGAACCCTCCCTTAGGCTCATTCCTTAATTTTCAGTAAATGTAACCACGTCATATCCCATCTGGGCTCCCTCTTCCTTTCCTACCACTATTTCCAAGTGTTCAAGCAAGTAAGCATGTGAACATGTTCATATCTCCCTGCCTTTCCTTGAGAGGCTCTCTCCACCTGCAAGAGCACCTGTTGAAATCCTATTCATTGTTTAAGGTCCTGATCACAGGTCAGCTCTTTTATGAACTGTCCCTTATTTTCTACTCCCGTCACAATTAACTAGTCCCTTTAACCACCCCCAGGCAATTGCACGACTTATGTCAGACACATAAAGTCAGTCATATGGATACAGAGATTGCAGAGCTGGGGGAGAAGACTAGGAACCATGTAAGTCTATCAGGGGCGACAACCAAGAGGATGGTGGCAAAAGGAGAGACCAGGAGGGTGTTTGCATGAGCGGCTTAAACTCTAAAAAAGAAAGGGTTTCTGCATTACTTGCAGGCAACACAGGGAAGCCAGGGGGAAGGCCATGGCCCCAAGAGAGCTGCAGAGAAGGGAGTGTTCTCATTCTGTGAGGAGGCTGGGGGGTGTGGGAGAGTTGATTCACAATGGAACAATGCCCTCAGAAGGCCCCCGGAAAGATTTGGAAGGAAGCCAGCAGAAGCATGGAAGTTCATGGAATCATAGGAAAGTTGAGAATACATCAGAAGACAGCTGATCAGAAAGGGTGGGAGCCAAGAAACTGGGGATTAGAGGCAAAGCCTCAGCCAAATTTGGCTGAGATCCCGGAGGGTGTCAGAGGCCACATGAGTTAGGCATTTTGATCAGCATTCAAAAGCAGGTCGGTGAGTAATTTTTCTAATGTCTATGAAGAACAGATTTCTCTAGGGCTCATGGCATAATTCTGATCTTGTGTGTGGGCTGTGCCCTGATGGCAAGGGTGGAGGGAGTGGTGAGGAGGGGTTGGGTGTGGCATCTCCTTTCACTAGGGCAGGACTCACAGCCCTAAAAAGAGGAAGCAAGTCAAACACGAACAGTCTACACGGATCTGAGGCCTTTAGGCACAGTGCAAGCAACAGCAGGCATCCAGGCCCGAGAAGGAGTAATGCTCACCCAAAAGTAGACGGAGAAGGGTGATGTGGCGTCCAACACAGGAAAAGTCTATGTATTAGGCAAGCTCTTCCCTTGCAAACACTGGGACTAGACTGAAGCAGACAATAACAAAATGTACAGGCTCACATAACAGGGAAGTTCCGGAATGCTTCAGGCACACCTGAATCCTGGGGTTCAGGTGATGCTGCCTGGGCTCTTACCACCACTCATTGCTGCTTCTCGCCCCGTGCTGGCCTCATTCATTCTCTCCTTCCCACAGCTTCCTGCATGTAGCAGGCAAAGATGGCCACCAGGAGCTCCAGGTTACATCACTCTAGCAGAAAAGGAAAAAAAAAATCCCAGGGGAAAAGAAGGCCTCCTTTCCTAAACTGCAGCAGAAAAGGAGCCTGACTGGGCCTGGGTCATGTGCTAATCTCAGAACCAACCACTGGGTCAGGTGGAAGCACTTCCCAGATTGGCTAAAGCTAGGTCACACGACCATGGGTTATCATATGCCCCGCCCAAACTACAGAAACTGGGATGGAGAAGTTCCCCAAAGGAAAGAGTCTGGATAAATAATAATTCGACAGTAGTGTGGTCACTTGTCAGTCAGGTTCCAGATCCCAAAAGAGAAGCCTGCTCCTGCTATTTAAAGTACAAAAGGACTTTGAAGTCAGACAGAACTGGTTTTAAATTTCAACTTTGACTCCAGCTGTGTGACCTCAGGTAAATTACTTAATTGCTCAGTGCCTCAGTTTCCTCCTTATAAAATGGGGATAATATAGTACTCATCTCCTAGAGATGTCTGGAAAGATGAAGTGAAATAATTCACATAAATTACTAGGTATAATGCTTGATACAAAGCAATCAATAAGGCATAGCTACTATTAGTAATAATGACAATTATTTTTATTCAGAACAAGGGTATCACATGAAGGGAGACTCAGTGAAAGAGAGCCACACCAGCATTTGGATAAATCAGCGCTAGGCCAAGTTTCATTAAGGGAAACCGAGAATACAGTACAGGGGCCTGAGTGAACAGTGAGATACAAATCAGCAAGTGCGGTAAGCACCTATTGTGTGTCAGGAACTAGGGATACAATTATGAATAAGACATATGGCTCCAAGATAAACCACCATGAAGAGAGACTATAGCTTCGTGACGTTCCTGGGCGGGGGGAGGAGAGGCTGACTAAAGCTGCTTCATTACTTTTAAGCACAGGCCGTGGGCACTGGGTAGGGGCTGAGTGTACAGGAGAACAATGCCTGCGCCCCACTGTTGGAATGCTGGGAGCAGAAGGGCTACAATCACCGCCCCCAAATGCCTTTGTATGAATTAGGGAGAAGTATCTCTTCCTTTAAAAACTTTACTTCCCTCTTCAAAAAAGTCACAGTAAAGAAACAAAGCTACTAGATGTCCAACGTGAATGACATCCCAAGAGTTTTGCAGTGCACAGTTGTATGCGGTGGCCCTGGGCACAGGCCGGGACGCTGAGATGGAGGTTAGGGGACTTAGGAGTGGTGATGGAGTGTCTGGGAGTCGCTGGGCTTTTGGAAACAGAGAATAACATTTTTCTGTTTATTTTTATGCTAAAGACATAACATTTTTATGTTTATGAAAAAATAAATAGTGTTTTTTTTCAAACTATATAAGAAAGTTTATTTAGAAAGTCCCGGAGGTAGAAAGAAGTGAGCCAACTGGGCGGCACGGGCTCAGGAAACAAGTCATGGAGGCTCAGAGTTTAGGAGGAGGACAGCAGAGGAAGCAGGTGGGGCGGGGGAGAGGAGAAAGGCGTGGATGGGTGTGCTTGACAGAGGGACGCACCACCGAGAGGGAATAACGACGCTTGCTGTAGAGCCGCACTGTTCGACACGGTAGCCACTTGCCGCAAATAGCTAGCAACTGGGCTGGAAATCTGGCTAGTGCAATGGGAGAATTTAAATTTTTATTTAATTTTAAATCATTTTAATCTTAAATGTAAAAATAAAATAATATATTTTTCCATTAACTATGAGTCTATTGTTTGGTTGGACTAGATTTCATTCTGTCTACTGCCCTGCATGTGATATGATATTGCATTGCACTATCTTGTACTGATTGTATCCTGAGTTGCTTCTGATATCTCATTAGTAATTTGATTACATGAAATTATAATATTTTTATATATTGGATTATAAAAAACACTTAAAATTAATTTCACCTGTTGCACTTTGCCTTTCTAATGTGCCTACTAGAAATTCATAAATCATATATCTGACACAAGGAATATTTCCATTTGACAGTGCTATTATGAAGACATCTTAGATCAAAAGTGTTAAGGGGCCCTGGCTGGTGTGCCTCAATGGACTGAGTGCAGGCCTGAGAACCAAAGGGTCACTGGTTCAATTCCCAGTCAGGGCACATGCCTGGGTTGCGGGCTGGGTTCCCTACAGGGGATGTGTGAGAGGCAAACAGACATTGATGTTTCTGTCCCTTTCCTTCTCTCTCCGTTTCCCTCTCTCTAAAAATAAATAAATAAAATCTTGGAGTGATACCCAGAGGAATAGTTGCTTTTGTTTTGTTTGAAGCAGACCTTCACGTTTTCTTCTAAGTTGTTCAACTCTGTTTACCAGGAGGGAAAATTAGAGAGGGAAAGGAGAGGAATGTAGTTCGGGGAGCAGAGCTCAGCAGAGCTCTACGAGTACCCTGTGGAGACCAACTGTGTCATTCTGGACTCTGGCTCCACTACTTACCCAAATCTCCCCGAATCTCCTGGTCCGGGCTCTTCCATGGAGCCTCATACATCTTCTGTGCTCCACAAACATTAACTATTGAGGGGATGAGGCATCATTTGGGAATAAGGATGGTGCAAATAAATGGTCTCCCTGTTGGCCCCAGTATAAGAGGACACACTCTGTCTATATGTCTCTCAGCATTTATCTTTCTAGACTGAAGATTTGCAGGAGGGTATTTTACTCCGTCTTCTGTGCCACTGATATAGTCGCTTTTCTCTAAGTCCATGATGTCTGCTAAGTACACTGATGAAGCTATTTTAGACAGCGAAATATCATGCAAGTGGGGTAAGACAGCATTTCTGAATTATCAGCTTTTTGTTATTCCAAGTCACACACTTAGTGAATATCTTCAGTTAAGAGTTCACAATAATATCTGAATCTCTTTCTTGAGTAAAGAACTGGATGACCACCGGCATGTACAAATGGATTCATTTTCTCTAAATGCCTTCTTTACCGCTTCCCTGCCACTTTGCATGGATTGAGACCAGCAGTCTGACTTTTCAGTGTCCCAGTAGGTTCACGTAGATTGGGGGGGTCAAACTCATTTTCCCCGGGGGCCACACCAGCCTCGAGGTTGCCTTCAAAGGGACGAAATAATTTTAGGGCTGCATAAATGTAACTACTGCTTACTGGTTAAGGAGCTGAAATTACATTCAGCCCATTGAAGGCAACCAAGAGGCTGGTGTGGCCCCCGGTGAAAACAAGTTTGACGCCCCTGGTGCAGACTATAAACTTGGAGTTTACACTGTGTGCTCCCTCTTTCACACTGTTTATTTCTTAGAAATAGTAATTATGCTAGTTTACTAATATTTATATCCTGGAAAAGGTCCATCCATGCCTAACCTCTATTCTGTCTTTGCCCCGCACCTGATTTGTAAAAATATTCCTCCCAACTTTCCACTGACTCAATTCATTTAACAGCCTTTGTGGACAGTCTTTTCAAAATCACTTGAAAATCAGTTTATCCCTAGCCTCCATAATCACCTAATGCTCTTCAAACACTTTAGTAAATTTGTCAAACATGATTTCTCCTTACAAAGAAGTAGCAAAATTTAAATTTTTGAGGGGAAAAATAAGATGTGCATTATACATGGGTAGTACTAATTCTGTATCTATAAATGTTTTTAATTTTTATTTATGCTTATGTGTTAAAAGTATAACTATAGAAAGCAATAACACTAGCCATATGCAAAATAATACCAATATTGTAATTATTGTATTACAATAATCAGTTTTGTCTCTATATATAAACACTTGAATTAAAAATTAAAATGAAAGATTTTTCCTGAAAGTCTGGGCCAAAAACGTGGGTGCACATTATACACTGGAGTATATTATACACAGCAAAATACAGTACATTTGCTTAAAAACTGTTAAATCCATTTTCCCGATACATAAACACTCATGCAGAATTTATTTTGGATCCTACTTGTTCTACAAAGTTCAGGACAAATTCCATAGATACTACTTAAATTTACCCTGTGATTCTCAGCAAGCCATTATCTTCTATGAGGCTCACTTTTCTCATCTATAAAATGTGCGTAATATAGAAGCCCTTTGCCAAACAGAACAAGCCATCTCATTATTCATGAATGTGTATAAAACCCTCTGAGAAAAGTTCAACGTCCCTTTATAAACATTAGGCCATGAATGTCTCTGAAGTGAACTGTTAATCACGTGTCATTATTCTTTGTTTAATAGATGGAAAACCCGAGGCACGGCAACACAACACCAGTTAATAGCTGGCTTAGAAATCTAGCGCAGACTCCAAACATTAGACAGAAAGATGACAGGGGGAAATCTGAATAGGAATTCACTCTGCTCTGGTTCTTTATCAAGAAATTACATTAATGCAAAATTTCCTAACGTAGCTGGATTGCCCTGTACCTTCTGCTTCCTCATGCAGTCCAGGAATGGGGAAATGGGTAAGAGGACTGGAGTTCCCTGTGGGCCTATAACGCCCTCCTCCCCACTCACAGGAAGGCTCGCAAACACTAGACAAAGTACTGAGGTCAAATATAGTTTCACAGATGACAAAACAGCCTTTCCACCTCTTGTTACTAATCCCTGGACACTTTTCCTACCCAACATCCAACAGAATGAAATGAAGCTCTAGACAATATCAACAAGAATGCAGCCTCTGCAAATAGACCTGTCACGTGACCCTGGCTTCATTACCTGACCTATTTACAACTGGGTACGTAACACAGCTTCCACAGCTCCAGCTAAACCTGTGTCTTCACACAAAAGATACTGTTAACCTAATAGGCAAAAAAAAAAAAAGAGTATAATAAAAACCCATAACTTTGCATAAGTAGTAAACTTTTTTAAATTATTATTTCGTGTCCTTGTGACAAAGATCAACAGAAGCTAGAAATCCTTAATCCCAGAGTGGTATTTTGAAGCATACCCCAAGGATATAATCCCCCCAAAGGAAAAAATATATATTAACACTACGTACTAAAAACAAAGTTGGGGTGGGGGGAACAACCCTGAATGTCCAACAGTTAGGAGGCGGTTCAAAACAGCACTGCACATTAACATGACAGACTACCACCTAGCTACCACCAATGATCATGATTCCTGCAAGAAAAAGCCTTTATGAAATAATGGTATCCAAGGAACGTTATGCTGGGACTCATTATAACCTCATAAGGTAATTGCATACGCATATATACACATATATGTATATGTAAAAAAATAGAATTTGGAGTTACATACACAGAGGCACACAATGCTCCCTGTGTTAATCATTTTCTAGAAAGTTGCTAAACATTTTTGAAAAGTCAAACAATGACAGAGGTGATTGAGAGGAAGTTCACCAAGATTCTCTCTAGAATGATTTTGATGTCGTTTTAATTTCCTCTATGTAAGCTTCCGTATTGCTCACGTTTCTAACAGTAAACATATAAAACTCTATAAAACAACATTTTTTAATGATGGGAGAGAGTCCAAAGAGCTCACTGAGAACTGGAGAATCTCAGTGGCATCTAGAGATCTATCCTCGGTCTGGGGAAGACAGGAGGATGGCTCACCAGCCTCTGAGCCCAAAACACTTTTCAGCTGCAGCTCTAGAACCTGTGACCAAGGATTCTTCAGAGCAGCGCTTCCAGAACTGGTTTAAATATGTGACAATTTAACCAGCTGACAATCCTTTAAAAATCTTAAAAGCATACCTAAATTTACATATCTAATAGCATTCATAACTCAGTTAAATTGTATTTCTGGTTCTCTGCATGGTTAAAGGATCAAGCATTTCTACCACTCAAAGCAAGAGAATAGGAAAAAAAGCCAACTGCTTTCTGTGAAACAAATAATCCCAGTGGTAAAAACGACCTTTATTGCATGCTTAAATTGTATTTGCAGGAAAATAAACTCTGAAATCACTCCTTCGCAGGGAAAAAAAAAAGCCACAATCTCATTTTTGTGGTGATTGTGTGAAGACCCCACAAGTGGTGTTGAAACATAATACTGGGGGGGGAAACATGAGGATGTGAGAGTTTCTAAGGAACTAAGGAAAACGCACTACTGGACCTCTGCTCAAGGAAAAGACATGTTGAATTTTTTCCTATTAAATCAGGCTAGTCCTTCACAGCATTAAAAGATAAAGGGTGTGAGGTGTTTGACAGGGATTCTACATTATAAGTATCTCACATAATATATGACAATTTAAAGACTGTCACTGATACAATGTAGCTAAGCATTTCAAAAGCGCTTTTAAATTAAAAAATAAATGACATATAGTTCCAAAAGGAAGTATGTATACAGTGCTGAAATCCAAAGAGGTCTCCCTCCTTTAAAAACATAAAACTCACCAGAGTAGACAAAGCAATGAGCACACCTGCCCTCCAGCCTCCAAAGACCACTCTTAGACGTAAAAACCAAGACAATCGCAACATTATGCTAAGAAGAACCATATGGATGGAAAAATATAATAATAGTATTTATTGTCCTTTTGAGAATATTTTCAATGAAAAATATTTCTAAATAATAAGAAACCATATTAAATTGAGTGCTCTATGCGTCAGTCTACACAGTCAAAGTGAAGTGAAAGTCTAATCAAGAATTTAGGCACTTCCGGTCAAGATGGAGGCATAGGAGGATACACTTTGCTTCCTCGCACAACCAAAAGAAGGACAACCAATTTAAAAACAAAAAACAACCAGAACTGCCAGAAAATCAAACTGCATGGAAGTCCTACAACCAAGGAGTTAAGGAACATTCATCCAGACTGGTAGGAGGGGAGGACATGGGCATCCAGGTCGGAGAAGACACACAGCAAGACAACAGACAAGGCTGCACGAGGTGGTGGCTGGTGGACCAGGGGGTCCCACACTCATGTGCAGATAAGCTGGGAGGTACAACTGGGGAGTAAGACAGACAACACAACCCAGGATTCCAGCACAGGAAACTAAAGCCTCAAAACCTCTGATTGTAAAAATCTGTGGGGGTTGCAGCAGTGGGAGAAACACCCAAACTCACAGGAGAGTTCATTGGAGTCCTAGAATGTACCCCACCCACCTGAGAATCAGCACCAGGAGGGCCCAATTTGTTTGTGGGTAGCAGGGCAAGTGTCTGAAAGTGGGGTGAGAACCAAGCAAGCAGCACTGCTCCCTCTCTGACCACCACATACAGAGCCACAATGCAGTGACCTGGGAAGAAGTGAAAGCTATGCAAAGTGAAATAAAGAAAAATATACTGATGGCTGTATATTTTTCCTTCCCTTCACTGGGAAGGGAAGGAAATTGGGACTGAAAGCAATTATTTGGAGGAGAAGGAAGAAATAAACATTCAAACAGAACATAACATAGAAACAAGAATACAAAAAAACGAGGAGTGGCTCAGGAACCTCTGGGACAACTTTAAACGTCCCAACATCCGAATCATAGGGGTGCCAGAAGGAGAAGAACAAGAGCAAGAAATGGAAAACTTATTTGTAAAAATAATGAAGGAGAACTTCCTCAATCTGGTAAAGGAAATTGACCTCAAGAAGTCCAGGAAGTTCAGAGAGTCCCAAAGAAACTGGACCCAAGGAGGAACACACCAAGACATATCATAATTAAATTACCCAATATTAAAAATAAGGAGAGAATCTTAAAAGCAGCAAGAGAAAAGGAGACAGTTACCTACAAAGGAGTGCCCATAAGACTATCAGCTGATTTATCAAAAGAAACCTTACAGGCAAGAAGAGGCTGGAAAGAAGTATTCAAAGACATGAAAGGCAAAGGCAGGACCTACATCCAAGATGACTCTATCCAGCAAAGCTATCATTTAGAATGGAAGGGTAGAGATAAAGTGCTTCCCAGGTAAGATAAAGTTAAAGGAGTTCATCATCACCAAGCCCTTATTATATGAAGTGTTAAAGGGTCTTATCTAAGAAAATGAAAATCAGAACCATGAACAGTATAATGACAACAAACTCACAACTATCAACCCCTGAACCTAAAAAACAAATACAAAAACAAACTAAGTAAACAACTAGAACAGGAACAGAATCACAGAAATGGAGATCACATGGAGGGTTATCAGTGGTGAGGGGGAGGAAGGAAAATGGGGGAAAAGGTACAGGGAATAAAAAGCATAAACGGTAGTTACAAAACAGACAGGGGGGAGTTAAGAATAGTATAGGAAATGGAGAGGCCAAAGAACTTACATGTACGACCCATAGACGTGAACTAAGTGGTGGGGGAATACTGATGGGAGGGGGAAAACAGAGCAGAGGGAAAAAGAAGGGAGAAAAAATGGGACACCTGTGATAGCATAATCAATAAAATATACTAAAAAAAAAGAATTTAAAGAATTTAGGCTATAGGGTACAAGTTGAATAATTATGACCAAATATCTTTTTTTCTTTCACTGCCAAGTGTCCACAATTATCTGAATTATCTAAAAAATTCACTCAGTGCATTAAGTATTTATCAAGCACTGTGTTTTTCCCTAAGAGAGTGTGCAATCCAGCTGAGAAGACAAAAAGAACTTAGGTGAAGCTGAGTGCTTCACCTCAGCACATTAGAACAACACTGTACTGCACGGGAAAAGAAGTTGCAATGCCTTCAAAGATTGTACACAGAAAAGGAAGGATGCCTATGGAAAGGCAGAAGAAACAGCACTGCAGGTATGCCTGTTGGCCAAGCTTTTGTTCATAATGGTACCTAGTGGGTTCTAGCTGTGCAGGTGGCTTCTAACCATCTCATCCTTCACTGTCACCCTCCAGACAGCAAGTCACTACTGCACCTGCTGCACTGTCACAAACACAGCATTGGTGTTTTCTGTATTCCCAGTACATAGCCACCATCATGAAAATAGAGCAGAACAATAATCCTCCTACTTCAATGGAAGGCAACTTGTCATCATTCCTCTGTGCGTAAGCAAAAAGTCACGTTGACGTTATCAAACTACTAGGATAGAATGCTGAAAGGTCACCATGCCTTAAGGAAGCCTGAGGAATGACTCAACTGGCAAAACAGGGCTGGGAAAGTTGTGATAATCCACGAGAAGCAGGGTAGGTCAATCACCTCTGCTCAGCCCAGCCAGAAACAGGAACTTGGCTCGCATTCCAAGAAGGGCAGAAGCTCTGGAACAGGAAGAGAGGATGGTACTGCTGGTAAGGCAATTATGGGATAAACTGGTCTCGAGAAGGAAACAATGATAACTTCCATTCAGGCCACATGGTCACCAATGACACCAGGCTCACCTTTAAGATTAAAATATTAGACATACAGAAACTGGGCTTCACTGAGAGGTAAAAGAGTCGGAGGCCAAGGCGACAGAATGAGTCCCAGACAAAGTGAGTTTAAGAAATAGTAGCAAGGGCTCCATGACCAGTAAGCTATATATTATCTAAGCTAGGGCCAGAGAGAGGCTTTCCCATGACAAATGTGATCCACTGGTAGTGGATGCTTAGAATAGTAAAAGAAGGAATCTGAGGTCCAAACTGTGCTCAGTGAGAGAATTTGCCCGGACTGGTCAGAAAATGTTTATTATTGATAAAGGGAAAAAGGCTGCATAGTGCCATGACTGAACCATGCTACTCTCTCAGTGGAGGTTAGTTAAGAAATCTGTATTCCCCTAAACAAAAGAAAATGTAATTTTCTAGACCACAACAGCTGTGGTCATCTGAGTTCTGAGCTCGGAGTAGTCAAATGTGGTAGGAAAGTTAATAGTTAAAATCTGACCCAAGGAAGGACTGGTTGAGCTAGGGCAGAGACAGTAAGTCAAGGCCAGATGGAGGCAAGTTTGGAGGTGAAGGGGAAGATTAAGTCCCTCTACTCTGGGGTTCTTTTCACCAAAGCTATTCTTGTGGCATAATCACATGGACGGGGCAATTTTACAGTTGCCTGTGACCACGGGCCAATTTCACTCCTTCCTAACAGACTTGAATTGTCCAATTTATGACCCTATCCAGCCAAGGCTAGTAGCTCCTGAAGTAGCTGATCTGGGTACAACTTCAGTTGCTCCACTTCGCTTGTGTAGCCTGGATGAGAGAGAAGAGCACGGCAACAGCTCTCAAACAAGTGACTTGTCAACAGACGTTTACTGAGCACTCACAGGGAACCCAGCACCAGGCTTGAGAGTCAGCCCTCTTGTCAACCACGTGGACCAAGTCTCCCTGCCCTGTCCAATTAGGTGATTCTCCCTAGGGCAGGCAATCAAGGAGGTGGGTGGGGCCGAAGTCAAGGAGTTAGAAGAGTTGGGGTGAGGAGGGGATGCACCAACTCCATCAAGCCAGGTGGTGGGTGGCAGAACCTGTAGACAGAGGTGTGCTTGGAGGCCCAAAGCCCAGGCTCCCAGCACTCTGAATACCCACAGGAAGGCAGGGAGACCAACAATTCTTTCCCAAGCATAACAGTGGCCAGACACCGCCCACAACCCCTCCAACCACCCTGTCAAGGCCCAGCTTCAGGGAGTGTTAAGGCACCATTCTCTGAGCTTTACTAGGATTTGATAAAGCAGGACCCCTGCAGCTAAGTACCTAGCAGTTGCGAAAACATGATGACTATTTTGAGCTTGACACAGAATAAGTAGGTAAACATCAGGTTGAAAGTGCTAGAGCATTCATTAACATTCTATATTCTTTCCTATTTAGGAAGGTGTGAAAATTCTAGTTCAAAGACCTATATGGAGCAGAGGTATTGCCAATTAGAGCACAGCACTGATTTGCTTGTGTTTAGAACATGTGCCCTGTACAGTTCTACAAACCAAAATGCACACAGCCTCCTGAAGAGAATGGAGACCATTAACATAAATACGGTGCAGTAAGCATCATGAATGGGCAAGCGTAGTGATATACTGAGCAGATTAACTGGAGTGTGGGCAAAGTATAGGTCTTCCCTACACACTGAAAATATAACTAAACTAAACAATACTCTCAAATACATGAGAAAATCACACACACTTTTCTTTTCTCCATATAAATCATAACATTCCATACTACATACTAGGTGTGATTCTTACCAACTAAGGAGCTACCGATGTCACAGATTAACCTGTTAATCCTAAACTTGTTTGGGAAGCCAGCTCCTTTGTCAGGATTTTTTCTTCCCACTGCCACCCCACCCCAGCTCTTTAGGGGAGAATCATCTGGAAGAAGGGAAATTCTCAGAATTTCCTAAGAGGAAAAATGGGCACTCACTGGAAAAATACAGGGTGTATGCTTGAAACACTTAACTAGCTTGTTTAACCTTCAAACCCACTTAGCCACCAACCATCCTGTTGTTCCAAGATCACATTGAGGTCAGCCCTTCCAATCAAACAGGCCAGTTTCCAGCGAATGGCCACAGGTGAGAGAGAGTGTTTTCAAAGCTGAATTTAGGATCCGAGGAAAAACGCACATTCCTGGGTCAAGGGCCTAGTTCTTCCCCCACATGCATTCACCAAACCCCTGGTTTTAAGATTCAAATACAATTTCCCAGATTGTAAATCATTAAAAAGAAAGAAAGAAAGAAAGTGAGCTTGGTGGGGTGAGACTCGGACACGTGCAGCTGTGGAATGTCTCCGTGGATTCTGCCAACTCTCAGTCAAGTCTGCGCTGCGACCCAAAGCAGAGAGGAGGACTCTACTCTGCCCCGCAGCTGGGAAGTGAACCCAACCCTGAACTTGCTCCAGAGCAGCCCCGGCCTGGGACCTCAGGGGAAAGGGGCGGGTGCTCCTCGGAGAGGCCAGCGCCCGCCCCTGCTGGAGCTCAGGAGGTGGAGAGTTGGCTGCCATCTGAACCGCGCACCTGTCGCTCCTTCCCAGACCAAAGGGGACAGGGTCGCTCATTGGGATGGCATGCCCACATTCACCAAGAATTTTCTCGCAGCAGCGCACAAGGCGGAGCTGAGAAAATTCTTCCTCATCCCACCAGAGTTGTCCCTGGTCAGTCTCTGAACACGTGAAAGCCACTTCTCACCGCGCCCATCTCTGTCCCAACCCTTCCCGGCCAAATCACCGCAGCCTCCCGGAGCCCCTACGGGCCACCGCCGTCTTACCTGGCTGGCGCGCGCCCGCTGCGTGCCCGGGAGACTGCGAAGTCCGGCCTGCGCCGCAGAGTCCGCAGCTCGGCGCTCGCCGGCCCCGCCCTCCATAGCCCCGCCCACTGGGTCATCGCTCCACCCCCTCCTACTAGCCGGCAGAGACCGGTTCCCCGTCCTGCCCCAGGTTTGAGACCCGTGGCCTGAGTCGGTCAAAGCAGCGTCCCAGGTGCCGCAGTGCAGCCCAAGTTTCGGGGTGAAACCACAGGGCGTCCCTGCATTCCCGGATGCGACGCTGGGCCTCCCCAGGCCAGGGCTTCCTACCTTGGGAGAACCTCTCCGCCGAGACTCGGACATCCCCTGCCCGAAGAAGCCCGAGCAGTGCCACCTGTGGGCGACAGGGGACTGTCGGAACTAGGGACCGCAGCTCCTCTTCCGCTCAGGGGTGGGGGCCGGGCAGGTGACACAGTGCAGTAGAGCGAGGCGACGAGTCTTACTGAAAGAATAAGTCTTTACGCTGTCAAACCTGAGCAGATCTAATAGATCACGTGTACTCACATGAAAGTATTAACACTCCTTTCGCTCACCGAAGAGTAAAAAAAAAAAAGTGTATATATACAGGATGGGCAAAAGTAGGTTCACAATTGTCCCACTGGAAAATAATACAATAATAAATAATAATACAAAAGTGAACTCTGCTTCATGTACCCACAACTGTAAGCCCCTTTTCGCCCCACCCTGTGTAAGACTGACAAAGTGCCAAGCACCGTTCTAGGTACTTTACGTGTATGGACATGTCTATGAAGTGTATGTTATCAGAATGCCTCATTCTCACTGGTGAAGAAACTGAGGCACAAAGAAATTAACCCGCCTAATGTCATCCAACCAGTATATTTAAAAGGTGGGTTTCAAATCCAGGTAGTTATCTTCTGGGGTCTGTGCCCTAAACCACCGCTATCCTGACTCCAAAATTTGCGTGTCCACCATGTCCCGTGAACTGTAACCATGTCACAGGCTTAAGGAACACAGGACAGGGCTGTGCCCTCAAGGCGTTTTATGTTAGTGTGGGAGGCAAGACATTTGGTCATCAATGAGCAAGTAAAAATGAAACTTGCACATGTGAAAGCATCTTGACTAGAATACAGCAGAGTGATGGCATTGAGAGTGATGGGGTGGGGGCTCCTTTAGATCTGGTGGTCGCGGAGGCTTCTCTGCGGAGGTGACAGTGGAGCGGAGAGCAGAATGATGGAACGGGCGGTCAGCCTGAAGAGGGAAAAGGGACTGGCAAGTACATTAAAAATTATCGTACCTCATGCTTGTTTGGGATGTAAAAGTAGGCCTTCCTGTATTATCGTTCCTTTAATCATATACTAGCCCTGATAAGAAATGGACAAGACTCCAGTTTACAGGGAAGAAAAAAAAAACCATCCCAGGAGTCACAGAGGGTTAAGGACTTGCCTAAAGTCATACAATTAGGAGAAGGGAAGGGGGAGTAGAAAGGGCGCGCAGATGTGAACCAAAGCCTTCTGATTCTCAACGCTTGTTTACTCTGGTGAGGGCCTTGAGTGGAAAGGCCCATCCTCAGAATCGATCTAGTAAAATTTCTCTTTTGTGATCTCTTGCCTTCCCCCAGCCCCAGTTCTCGACTGCCTTTCTCAGCCCATTCAGATACTCCTGCTGGCTGTAAATTCCCACAAGGCATGTGCTCTTTGACTGCGGAGCAGAGGTCAGGAGCCTTCTGAAACTGCAAAAATAAAATGTGCGTGTGTGTGCGAGAAGAGAGAGTGTGTGTGTGTGTGTGTTATAGTTATGTAATTATGGTCATAAAGTTGTTTTTTCTCTCAAGAAAAGTGCTCATATACATATACATATTAGGAGAGGTCTTAGAACTTTCATCAAATTCACAAATAATCCCCAGAAAAGCTGTCTTAAGGGGGTTCATTGATTTTGTGGTGGCTAAAAACACCGATTTCTAACTCACTTTGCCTATGCTAGTTAGGCAATTCTGGTGGCTCGTATTTTTGACTTAATGGAAATGAATGTGTCAAAATTTATGAAGTCAGATTGAAAAGGAAACAAATTCTTCATCAAGTTTAGAATTAAAAGAGAAGTGAATGTCACTATTGTCTCTCTTGTTCTCAAGAAAACCAGAGAGGGCTGAACTGTAAACAGAACTTCTAGGTCAACATAATTCTTTATCAGTAATAATTGAGGTAGTTTCCATAATGTTACACTGTTTCCTGAATAAAGTATTCATTACATTATTAATCAAACAGTTTAAGTGGGTGGTTGCCACAGGTAGGTCATCCCCAAAGCATGTAGTAAAGAGCACTGGCGAGTTGGGGTGAAAAGAGAGACAAGAAACAGAGGCTGAGAGAATTTCAACTACACTGATGAAAAGGTGTAAAACTGAACTCAGGATGTGGTAGGATTTAAAAAAAGTTCAATCTTTATTATTTCTTATGTGAAAATGTGAAGTTTGGGCCTACATAATTCAAACGTTTATGCTGGGCACACACCCAAAGAAGAAATCTGGTAGTGGAATTCAAAAGATTTCTCCCTTTCCTCCAAGTAGAAGAGTCAAACAATATTATTACTGACTTGTTTATTTTGATAAAATTGAGATACGGGGTGGGGGGGGTGGGGAGGCACTTTCTGACTTCTTAGAGACAGGGACTCCCTTCTTACAAGATATCCCCATGGCTTATATAAAATCTGTATGTTTAGAGGAGCAATGTCAGATTGACAGAACTTTAGTTCCTTAAGAGAAGAAAATGCCTCTTTTTGACTTGCATGTAGATTTCATATCATGCATGAGGAGATAGCTAGAATCAACCTGGAAGGTTTGTAAATAAAGTGGTGTTTGTATTTGGAGCTTCTCACACTCCTTTTTTTGTAAATATCTGGCTGCTTTTTGTGACTTTCTTCATGCCAAAGAGGAACCTGGCCCATCCTAGATGAGTAATAAATGTTTGTTGAATGACTGACTGATGACAACAATGATGATAATAACATAGACCTTTCTGTCTTGTGCAGAGAGTCTGTTCCTACACAGAGATGACTTCATTGCAGTAGTATGATGTGTCTGCCTTTCTTTCCATCACATACTGAAAATAATTGCTTCTCTGGAACTGCATTGAAGGAAGAAGTTTGTGTTGTTTTTTTTTCTTAAAATGTAAAGAAAAGGATTTTTTAAATTTATTTTTTATTGTTGACACTATTACAGATGTCCCCCATTTTCCCCTGGTTTGTGCCCCTCTACCCAGCCCACCCCAACCTCCACCATTTCACCTTGCTCCCCACCCCGCCTTCACCACATTGTTGTCTGTGTCCATGGGCCATGCACATATGCATGTGTGCTTTTTGGCTAATTTCTTCCAGTCCCTTCCACATCCCTCTGATAATATTGACATATTTCCTTAAACATTTCCCTATTATTAGACATTTAGTTATTCTATTATTATTAATGATGATATTATAAACATACTTTGTAATGATGCTTTTTCTTTCTTTTGAATGATTTCTCAACTGTTCCCAGGAGGATAATTTTTTATTATGTTAGACACAAAATCAAAAATATATTCCTGGGGCCCTGGCCAGTGTGACTCAGTTGGGCGTCATCCTGAAAAGTGAAAGGTTGCTGGTTGGATTCCTGGTCAGAGGCCCAGGTTGTGGGTTTGGTCCCCAGTCTAGGCACACAGGAAAGGCAACCGATCAACGTTTCTCTCTTAAATCAGTGTTACTCTCCCTCTCTTTCTCCCTCCCTTCCTCTCTTTCTAAGATTAAATATATGTATATATATTATAATCCTTGGAACACAAAATCAAAAATTATACTCTTGTCAATAGTCGACAAATAAGTTACTTGAAAGAAAAAGCATCATTACAAAGTATGTTTATAATATCATCACTAATAATAATGTAATAATTAAATGCCCAATAACAGGAAAATGTTTAAGCAAAATATATCAGTATTATGGAGTGTCAGACTGCCATTAAAAATAATGTTTACGTTAATGAACTAGAAATGTGGAGGAGACTGTGAACATTAAGTGAAGAAAGTGGAGCAATGCTTTATGTATTATTCTATGATTACAACTAAGTAAAAAGCATGTGGGAAGAAAACTATTGCATCGAAAATGAGAATTATGAGGGGATCCCTATTTGCCAGGCTCTCATTTAAAGGCATTAGATTAATTCATCCAATTCTCACCACTGTGTGAGGTAGGTACAGGCTTCTTATTTCCATTTTGCAGATGAGGAAACTGAGGCAGAAGACATCTAAGTAATTTGCCCAAAGTCACACAGCCAATGGCTGACAAAGTCAGGATGTGAATATTGGGCAGTGTGACTCCAGCATTTATACTTTAAACATGCAAGACTGCCAGAAAAAAATTATGTTGGAATCGTGGATTATGCTTTTTTAAAAAACATTTTCCCGTATAATGTTTTTACATTTCTTTAATAGTAAGTAAAAACCTTGTGAATTGCAGAGTCAAATGATGCTCAGAGAAACAGATACACAGGTAAAGATGAGAAACATGTTGAGTGAAACCATCTGGGTTTGGTCCATTTATGTTTTGGATTAGGATCTAAATAGTGTTTCAGGTGAGCCCAGTATATCAATGACTTAATAGTTCATGAGGATTGAAATAAAATGAGCTGTGTCACATAAAATGTTAGATTCTGTATTATTAGTATGAATAAAAACTGTATTCTGGCCTGATGGCTTGCAAGTGCTGTTTTTCCTACTGAGAAGGCTCTATTACCAGTTTTTTTAATCTGCCACCTTCTCAGTGGTGGCAGTTGTAAAAATGTGACCATTACTGCATTAGCAGGAAGCTGAGAAAACATTGGTGAACAATTGCAACAAAAGTCACTGTTCTGGTGGAAAAGACAGTCATTTAAAATTTGATTTAGCTCCATCCCCCTGTGGTATGCTAAATAAAGGCTCCTCAAAATGCCTTTTATATAAATATATGTATATAGTTATCTCCTCACCCAAAAACATTCTTTCATTGTTTTAGAGAGAGAGGAAAGGAGAGAGAAACATCGATGGGTTGCCTCCCGTATGTGCCCAGACCTGGGATCGCACACACTGGATCCGGGATGGCAGCACAATCCAGGTAAGTGCCCTGGCGGGAGATGAATCCACAACCCTTTGGACAGGAGACGACACTCCACCAACTGAGCCCAGCAGCCAGGGCCCTCCAAAATGCCTTTAAATCCCTGGAACTCATGAATATGTTAACTTGGCAAAAGGGACTTTGTATATGTGACTGAATTAAGGATCTTGAGATAGGGAGATTATCCTGGACTATCCAGGTGGACCCAACGTAATCACAAGGGGTTTATACAGGAGGAAAGAGGCTCAGAGTCGGAGTCAGAAAAGGACACCGGATGATAGAAGCAGAGGACAGAGAGCAAGAGGCAGATTCAAAGATGCTACGATGCTGACTTTGAAAATGAAGAAAGAGACCACAAGCCAAGGCACGCGGGCAGCTTCTAGAAGATGGCAATGGTAAGGGAACAGATTTGCCCCCAGAGCCTCTAAGAGGAACCAGCCCTCCAGACCTCTGGATTTTAGCCCAGTGAAACTGATTTTGGACTTCTGACTTCCAGATCTGTAAGAAGGCATTTGTGTTTTAAACCAATAAGTTTGTGGTAATGTGCTACAGTAGCAACAGACAACAAATAGGGTCCTTAATAAGAATTTATTTTCGCCTTATGTGTAAGAAGTCAATGTCGGACTAGCATGATATTCTATATCATGTGTCAGGGCCCCAGGTCCTTCTGTCTCTTCACCCAGGTGAGAGAGTCTAGAGGGAAATATAAATATTGCGAGGACACCTGAGGTGGGTCAGGTCATGTAGTCACCCATGTCAATGTTTCTTAAACTTAAGTAAATATAAAGCCCTTTGAAACAAGACATCACCATAATTCACTTACCTCCAAATAAATGTAACTTTAGTTATGCATTACGTTTACAGCATTTTATATATACTCAAAGCCAAAATAAATTTGCAAAATAGATTCGAACAAGACTACAAAACCAGTTATAAAGCCCACATGCATCCCCACGCCATGGTGTACTAGAAGTCACATGGGAAGCAGTAACAAGACAGTCCTGTCCCTCCCAGGGAGGGACCACTGGAGGCCTGGTCAGGAGCTGGACCTCCCAACCCCACCCGGCAGTATTGAGGAGCCCGTCCCCTTGATTGTCAATGCAGGCAATGGGAAATCTGAATTTCTAACCCCAACTGGTCATGGATGGTGAAGACAGTGACCCCTCCCTCTGCCAAAGCAGTGTCACAGAAGCCAGTTAAAACCAAAGGCTAAAAGAAAATCCAGAATTGAATAATGTAACGCACCCAATGTCCTGGTTTCAGTTGAAAATAACTCTCCTTACCAAGAAACAGATCTCAAACTAAATGAAAATGATAATCAATAGGCACCAATACCAAGATGTCAGTAATGTTAGAATTATGTGACAATAATTTTAAAGCAACAGCATAAAATTAACTCAATGAACAATTGCAAACATGCTTGAAACAAAACTTTTTAAAAGCCAGAAAGTCTCAGCAAAGAAATAGAAAGCTAAACAAAGAAATAGAAGATATAAAATAAACCCAATGGAAGTTTTAGAGCTGAAAATATAATAACTAAAATTTTTAAGCTCCATGGAGAGGCTTCAGCAGAATAGATGGGACAGAAGAAAGAATCCTTGAACTCGACAGAGCAATCAGTCCGAACAGCAGACACAAAATCAAACCAAAACCAAACAAAACACATGAACAACTGTGGGACTCTCACAAAAGACCTACCATTTTTGTCATGAGAGCATCAGGAGAAGAGACAGAGGGCTAAAGAAGTACTCAAAGACATGATAGCAAAACACTGTTTGTGTCTGACAAAATCTACACACCCACAGATCAAGAAGTTAAGCAAACTTCATAGGGGGAAAAGGCAAAGAAATAGACAAAGAACAAGGCTTTAAAAACAAGAAGACAGTCATGGCTCCCTATACATAGGGAGCAAGCAGCAGACTCTTCATGAGAAACCATGCTGGAGAGGATGGCAACAGCCTCCGTCTTCATTGCACCAGCATCAGTATCCTGGCTGCGATTCTGTACTACAGTTTTGCAACATGTTACCATTGGAGGAAACTGAGAAATATGAGATCTCTCTGTACTTTTTGACTTACAACTGTATGGGATTCTATAATTATGTCAAAATTAAAAGCTTAATTAACAGCTGATAATGACAGTAGCCAACGATTATTGAGTACTTAAGGCTAAGGATGGTTCCAAGCACTTGGTTCGCTTAATCCTCCCAACTACCCTAACAGTACAGGTTACCGTCTTTAGTTGCATTTACATCCATTGATGTTACCCACCAGGTCCAATAGACATTAAAGTTTTTAGACCCTGGCATACAACATTATCTTGTGCCTGAAAAATGGAAGAAGAAAAAAAAACCATGGAGAGAGGGAAAAAATTAGAACTGCATTAATTTAAACCTAACGAAGAAGAACAACCATTAGAATTAGAATAAAGTCTAAATTGTAGAATATTTTTAAAGTAACTATAATAAAGAAAATGCCAATAGGTACTGCTAATATTGCAGCATAGTTGTATATTTTAATAAAATAAATAATTTTTTAAATGAAAATAAAATCTTCCAATGGGCTAGTTATTTTCCCACTATTAATTACTTAGTTCATCCCTTTTCCAAATTAACTGCCGCTACTCCCTTCCCTACCTCGCCCTACTGTGGCATAGCTACATGTACAGTGTTCCGCATACATCCCCTTGGCATTCACCTTCCCCTTAGATGCACATGGTCACTTTTGGACAATGACTGCTTGAGAGCTCTGTCTTGGTTCTCTGCTAGGGAGCAGACCAGAAATGTCAGAAGAGTTAACATCCCCAGGAAGCTGCCACCAGCCAAGATGGATAAGGACTGGGAAAGAAATACCCCAGGTTCCCTGCGTTTGGACGGGACCAAAAAGGTTCATAGGTTCAAAGGTTCATAGGTAGTAGAATCGTATCTGAAAACAGAGTCATTAAGAGGTAATTAAGTTTCAATGAGGTCTAAAGAGTGGGGCCCAAATCCAATAGGACTGGAGGTAGCGGAGTCCTAAGAAGAGGAGTACATAAGAAGAGGAGTACATGGGCACAGAGAAGAGGAGTACAGGGGCACAGAGAAGAGGCCAGGTAAGGACACAGCAAGAAAGTGATCACATCCAGATGCAGGAGAGAGGCCTCCGGAGAAACCAGACCAGTCGACACCTTGATCTTAGACTTCTAGCCTACAAAACTGAGCGAAAATAGAGTTCTGTTCTTTAAGCCACTCAGTCGGTGGTATTTTTTATGGCAGTCAGCAATCCTCCACAAATGGGAGAAAATATCTGAGGTATATGGAAAATTTTCCACCTTCAGTCGTCTAAGCAGACATTATGCAAGTATGATACTTGGAAGGTTTTGGCCAAATTAAAGCCCTGTTACCCAAACCATTGACCATGACCACATGCCCTCAGAGTGACTTTTCCTCCTTCCCTGTCTCACTCTCCTAACGACCGCACCCCTGTGTCTTAGGACCACTAAGTAAACTGCTTGCATAAAAGTCCTTATGACTCTTTAGGGGGAACCCAAGCTAAAATGGGGCCTGTTAGCAGACTGAAAGTAGGATCTGGTTCTAGGAATGGCAGCTATTGGGGCCTTATTCATGTACAGCACCCAAGACAGATGTTGGTAGTTCCACCAAGTAAATTCAGGGATGCACCAAGCAAAGGTCTGCTCCATTCACCACAGTCTCAGCCACCTGAGTAGCAGCCATCAGCAGCCACTTCAGGGAGACAAATCAATGGGAATGAGGTCCACATCCATCCAAGGACTAAATATGGGCCCCTCCCCAAAGTTCCTGGGACAAGGTAAGTTGATGATTCTTGTATGATACTGTGGAAGAAAGAGGCTTGAATAATAACTGAGATTTGATTTCCTGCCAGGTAAACTGGTGACATTTGGTTTAGAAAAATCAGGACTACAATACATTTTACACCCTGGTGTCATGGACTCATTAATAGCTGCAAATGGTTGTATAAGAAACTGAGATCAGCCCTGACTGGTATGGCTCAGTGGATTAAGTGGATCGAACTGAGGGGTTGCCGGTTCAATTCCCAGTTGGGGCACATGCCTGGGTTGCGAGCTGGGTCACCAGTGGGGAAAACGTGAGAGGCAACCACACACTGGCGTTCCTCTCCCTCTCTTTCTCCTTCCCTTTCCCTCCCTCTAAAAATAAATAAATAAAATCTAAAAAAAAAAAGAAGAAGAAGAAACTGAGATCAAGGCATGTTCCCCACCCAGAGGTGCTCAGTCAAACTAATTCCAAATTAAGGAGATTTTATATTACATGTGTTTATAAAATGAAAGAAACATTTCTTCCCTCTCCTGTTCCCTTTTCCCTCAGGAATAATTTAAATACAGAAGAAATAAAGAAGCTATGAAGAACTCCCTCTTCCTGTGCTTGTTTTTCTAACATTACATGTTATTTCATAACACTGATAATACAATATGATGACCGAAAACAAGCCAGGCTTCTTTAGTTCAGCTCAGTTCTTGGCTTCTGAACAATAGTGGGAACAAAGCCCAGGAGAAAGTTCAGCCTGCCAGACGCATTGTCAGGGAGTCTGCTGGAACTGACGGTCACCCTCTGGATCTTTCTGAAAAGGTAAAAATTAACATCTTTCTCTTTTTTTTAAATGAATTTCTACCCCATTTCCCAACCTGAGTTTTCAGGAGTATACTAGAAATTGTCCTGTATAGGATTTCTTCTTATTGCCTTCAAGAATTCATAAAATTGGCACCTACTGTATACCTTTAACTCATACCTAGCTGGGAGACTCATCAAATTGCCAAGTAGATGAATAAATACATACATAAATAAATTTCTCTTTGTATAAGAACATGATTAATAAACTGGATTCTATTTTTGAAATTGCTTTCATTCTAAGGCTGTTTTTCTGCTCTTTCTAATTTCCTTATTGTTGGCTTTAACACACAAAAAAAATGTCTTCAGAAGAGCTCTTATATCCTAAGAAAGTTCTTGAACCTCCATTCATAATAATGCAACTTGAGTCCTCACGGGCTAATAGAAACATCCAAAACTGACGGCTTAGCATATTACCAACTCCTCTCACAGGTCCTAAGTTTAGGCAATTCGGTTGAGTGTCAGTTGCAATTTAGTGTAAAATACGACTGCCGCCAGGTGTAGATAACTTTAGAAAAGGAATGGTGTGGGGCAGAGAAGGTAGCATGTCTCCTTTCTTGAATGGCCCAAAGGCAGCTATCTCCTGATGTGATACAGAAAATGTCCCCTGTGCTGTATTTAGTATGAAGTAGAAAAGTTAAGGATTTACAATAAAAACCAGCAAGTAATATTATAATATACATGTATATCAGTGGTTTTATTCAAAGAGTCCTACGTTCACAGTCACTATGATATACAAAACAAACTTCAATTGCTAGTTTTACATATTCACAGATGTACCTATACTACTTACTCATTTTTTTCCACTTAAATAAATCTACTTAACAAGGAAACCAAAAGTTCAAAAATCTGTTATTTTGAGCCTCTTCCCTCTACCTCATCTGCTTTCAGCCCCAGATCAGCCTCAGCACCCAGCACCAAGGTTCCAACAGAGCCCCCTGCTATTGGCCATCAGATAAATCCTCCTCACTTTCCTGAGCTAGACAGAGCCTTCCGTAAGGGTCCCAGATACAACTCCCAGCATGCTGTGGGAGTGGAGTACTGGGATGGACAGGAGCTCTTGCAAGTGGTGCCTGTCCAGAGCAGCACTGACCCGTAGAAATATATGTGTGTCACAAATGCAGACATTGCATGTAATGGAAATATTCTAATAGCCACATTGAAAAAAGTAAGAAACAGGCAAAATTAATTTTGATAATGTTTTCTTTGACCCAATTTATCTAACATGTGATCTTGTCAATGTGTTATCAATACAAAATATCCTTAGTAAGACATTTGACATTCTTCTTGTTGTACTGAAATTCCAAGATCAGGAATATAGTTTACATTCACAGCATATCTCAGTTTGGGTCAGCCACTGTCAAGTACTCAGTAGCCAGCTGTATGTGCCTAGTGGCCCCGTAGTGGACAGCATAGGTCCAGGACATACCAGGGTAGTACACTCATAGATGGGCGGGCAGGGAAAGTGGCATTGCCTTAAATGCCCCAGGCCTGACACTTCAGGAAACACTGCGTTGGAGTTTCCACCACCTGAGTTCATCATACTAAGGGGTCCCTAGTCATCCTAGGCTAAAGGAGATCCCTTATTTGAATCTAAAACTGCCCACAATCTTTTCAGAAATACTTCTGGGACTTCCAGACTAGGGACTGATTATTCCATCTTAGAGCAGTTCCTTCAAACTGGAGCAGACCATCGGAAATTCTCTTTGTTCTGAATTGGCTACTCCTTTGAGCCACTGTTGAAACTAGACAAAATTTTGGTAGAAAGGCTGAAGAGCACTGTGTTATGTAAAGTTAGGTTTTATTGTTCCCTCTTTCTCCAGGCAATTTCTGTGATTTCACAATCCAAGCTTTCCAACCTGTTGATTATCAATGAGCTGCCTCTGGAGTGTTTCCACTTTGCTCTAATTCTGTCTTATTCCAGACCACGTGCATAGTCAACATGGAGTGTGAAAAAGATTGTTTAAAGCAGAGAGCCATTCTGGAAAAAACTCTCCTCCCTACCGATAAAAATAGTCCACATTCTGTTATCTTAGGACTGTTTGGACTAGTCACAGCTGTGCTGTCTGAATCCACTCGGCTAGATAACTCCTCAACTGTTTCCATTGACAGAATAAGTCAGGCCTAAACATGCCAGTTCTATTTTGGTTTGGTTTGGTTTTTCTTAAAATAAAGCAATATTTAAATATGAAAAATAACTAGTTTTAAATTTTTTTGGCATTTGTAGGCCGATGAGTCATAAAGTCATAGAATTACATATTTTTTTGGAGGCTGAAAGGGTTAGAGACCCTACCCTCCAGGTAAAACCTCTCACATCATAGATGAAGACAATTTTTTAAAAAATATATCTAAAAATTTTTATCTGGATTGTAATCCAGATATTTTTCAAAAATCAAGATACTTCAAATCACTTACATTCTTAAGAAATGATCATAATTTTAAACACCATAAAATCTAATTAATTTATTTAATAATCATTTATTAGTAGTCTCCTATGTACTAAGAAGTCTAGTAGATACTAAGAACCTTAAGACAAATTATTTCATCACTATATTTATTCCAATATATTATGATACATTATAATAGTTTATATAATTTGTAATGCTCTTAATAAACAACTAATAGTTCAGCTAACATATTATTGTCACTTATAAGTAAAGATGCTTTTTTGTGGCTAACGACAGTGATGACAGGGGTATCATGTGGAGCAAACAGAAATTCCAGGTCACAGGGTGAGCAGGTTGAATGGATCCCCCTTCTTTATACATTCCAAAGAGACATACTGGAGCCAGGATAGTGGGTTACAGTGTGGGGCCATCCTCTCTCAGGGGGTCCCCACCCCTTTAGGCAAGGTGTGGGTGAGAGTGGTATGGGCACAAATGGACTGCTTGGGCAGTCTGGGCCTAATTGCCAATGGCTTTGAGGAATGCTTAAGGCTGTCTGTCTGACATCTGGAGACTTGGTGGGAAGATGAGCTTGCATGCGGCACCTCCCACTGCACACACAGGGGTCCCAGCCAGTCTCATATCTAGGACTCCAAAGTCATCCACCAGTCATATTTGCCCCTACGATATCAAAGGTTTAATACCCTCCATATTATTTTGTAATTTAGGTATCATAGAAACCTAAATTTGTGATATATAGGATATAAAACTGCTTGTAGGAGATTATTTATAGAAAAAAGACTGAAATATTTAAATGTCACATGTAGTTACTCAGTATTTGTTGAATGAATGAATGAATGAATATAATGACAATAGAATATATTGTCCTTATATTATTATTAGACATATATATTATTAAACCATCTGTTTATGATGAATCTAGTTTGTGGGAAAGTTGCTCTGTGAAATAATTATATAGACCTAATTTCAATTTTAACAATCATTGTTCAGTTATTCATGAATTTACCCAAATTTTTGTTATTTTTATTATAGTTTTAGTGATAATTTCAAGATGTCTATATTATATATACTATTTTCAAAACTTCCTTTTTTACATTTTTTAATACAATTTTTTTAAAGATAGTATTTATTTATTTTTAGAGAGAGGGAAAGGGAGACAGAAAGAGAGGGAGAGAACCATCAATGTGTGGTTGCCTCTCACTCACCCCCACACTGGGGGCCTGGCCCACAACCCAGGCATGTGCCCTGACTGGGAATCGAACTGTCAACCCTTCAGTTCACAGGCCCATGTTCAATCCACTGAGCCACACCAGCCACATCCTTTTTTATGTTTTACTCTCCCTCTGATGATATAGTACTTTGTAATAAAAGTATTTTCCTGGATATATTTTGAAGCAATTTGTGAATAAGTTTTTAAGTTTACTTTTCACTTTCACTTAATGCTAGTAATGGCTTTCAGATTGATAGTTACTAATACACTGGTACAGTGAAGACTTCTACTGGGTAGCACTGTACTAAGTGGATGCTAATGGATCAACAGTTCGTTGGATATTGAAAAGCATTATCAAGCTTGATATGCATTATCTGTAGAGTAGGACCAACAGATTTAAAATCTTCTGTAAGAAGTGAAAACTACAAGTTAAAATGCTCCTAAGTGAATAAATTATACAAGCTATATCAAGGGAAATTTTGTAGTAAATATTAAAAGCCCTAAAAATTTGTGCATCATTTGACCCAGCGATCCCATTCAGAGATAATATACCAAAGAAATATTCATGAACATATGTAAAAAGTTATTAAGAATGATTTTTATCACTGTAAGAATTTGTAACAAAAAATTAGAAATAATTGGTATAGTTTTGTATGTATTATGACCCAACCCTGTGATAGCCTATGGAAAACTAAGGATGTTTTAGAAAACTACTTAGTGATATAGCAAAATGTTATGCCAAAAAAGATACAGTGAAAAATAAATTTGTAAAACAGATGGACTATATGATCTCATCTTTGGTTAAAATGTATGGATATATGCATAGGGAAATGACTGAAATTATATTCTAAAATATTAGTTGTTACTTCTGGGTGGTATGCTTACAGATTTTTATATTTTTTTAATATTTTCTACAATCCATATGTATTGTCTCTATGACCAAGTTTTCAAAGTTATTATTTTAAAAAATCTCGTTATTAACAGTTTTACTTAATTTAAAGGAATAATTTTATGTAAGAAATAAAAATTTACTAGCTTAAGAATAAAAACAGTCCTTAATACAGACTAAAGAAATTATCATGAAAAAAAACGAGAAAGCATCATATGTAAACATGAAAGAAGGCATTAAAAGGACGTAACCTTTCCACTTGAAACAAGTTTCTCTTGGCCCCACCTCTCTGGAAGTTAAGTCCTCTGTCTATGCAGAATCAGTGAAGTAAGGGTATAATTTTTAATATTAGTAATAATGAATAAGTTGTTCTTTAATTTTGCTTCTAAACAGTTTGCATAATGCGGAAAATTCAGCAAGGATTTTAAAGCTTGGGTTGATTCAGGTAGGTAGCGTTAGGGAGAAAACTAACTTTTGTAGTTCTCACAGTCATTCCTGGTGGAAGCAAGACAGATATTACGTCAATTGTGTGTACGTTCTGCTATTCAACCATTCAGCCAGGCAGAGGTGAACGTGAGCTGCTTCACGTGGATCTGAAAAGTAACTGCCCATCTAATCCTCTCAGGAAAGAAATTTCTTAACAAATGGCAGAGCGTCAGGCACCAGGTGTTACAGAACCCCAGCTGTCAGCCATGGGACTGGCAGGATGTTTTGAGAAATATCCTGGCAACTCCTATCCGGTTATATCAGACTTAATATTTTTTGTTAAGTTTTTTCTTCATTTTTAAAAATAGCATATTCCTGATTCAATACTCCCCATTTGCATCAAAAACACTTTTCAGGAATAATCGTTCAGAAACAAAAGCCCATCTACCTGATTTAACCCCTGCTCTTCCCAAAACAAAACAAAAACTGGTACTAAAACTATGTGTTGATGGAAACCATTTGCCTAAAGTGCAGCTTCTTACAGCCAATCTTAAGACTCCCAGCTATGTTCAAATTCTAAGAATTTGTCTCAATTTCTTCTGCTTCCACAGGGATATGGAACAAAGGGAATGTTCAGCACAGAATGTCTCATCTGGTTCTACTAATGCTAATATTCATTAACGTTAAGTAATGCGGATTGTCTGGTCTTCAAGACACAAAACAGATGAAACCATATGGTTACTAGTTACTAATTTTAAATACCCATATTTTGCCGTGTATAGTGCACATTTTTTTGCCCAGATTTTTAAGGGAAAAATAAGGATACACATTATACATGGGTAGTACTAATTCCGTATCTATATAAATGTTTTTAATTCTTTTATTTATGCTTGTGCATTAAAAGTGTAACTCTAGAAAGCAATAATGATATCCATATATTCAAAATAAATGCTAAAATTCCTTTATAAGTCAAAAAGCAAGTACCTAAATATAAATAAATAAATAAATAAAATTGAATTAAAATTATAACAAAAGATTTTTTTCCTGAAAATTTGGGCAAAAAACATGGGTGCGCATTATACACAGCAAAATATGGTATATCATAAAGTAATCATTTTATTATTCATACTAAGAAAATATAACAGCAGTGTGGATTTGGTGAGGAAGAATGTTGGAGAGGGTGGCATTTGAAGTGAAGCCTAAGTAACGTCAAATTTAAAACATTTATCTAAAGCTCCACAAAGAATTGACCAAGTTACTGGTAGGAGAAAGTGCAAGGCACAGAACAAAGGATAAAAATCCACAATAAATAAAGAACTATTTCAAATGAAGGAGAAAAATAACAAACAACCAAATAAAAATGGGCAAATGAGATAAATAGGTATATTATAGAACAAGAAAAAACACCCAGTAGCAAAAATACATGAAAAGAAGCTCAGTCTACTACTAATTAAGAAATACAAATTTAAGCAATAAGGAGATAATAGTTCGCATGCTCTCAGTTGGAAACAAAGTAGAAAGTCTGATGACACCAGTACAGGAGAGGCTGAGCTGCTGATAGCACTATAAATTGGTACAACCATTAGGAAAGCAATTGGACAATACCTAGTAAAACCAAAGATGTGGTTACATCATGACTCAGATTTTGTTTTTACTCCACAGAAATTTGTCCATGTATACACAAGGAATAATGTACAAGGATATTTATTATGTCACCCTTTGAGGCAACAATAAATAAAGAAAAATTAAATAAAAACAATCTAAGTCTCCATTAGTTGGGAAATGAATAATCTGTTATTATTCATACAATGGATTTCCACATAGCAATTAAAACAAATAAATCATATGTACATGTATCAAGGTGAATGCATTTCAAAAAATCTTAAGTAAAAATGAAAATAAATAGTAATAGGAGATATTCAAGATGATAATATAATTTGTGTATAATTTTACATGCACAAAACCATGCCATATATTTATATACATGTTATGTGTGTATGTATGTATATATGTATGAGTCAAAGCACAAATTCAGACATGGCAATGACACATTCAAGATAGGAAGTGGTTAAGCCTGAAGAGGGAAAGAAAAGAGATGGAAGTTTGGCTTTAGATGTATCCATAATATTTTATTTATGTAGTGAAAAATATTCTGAGGCAAAGATAGCAAAATGTAAACGTAATTTAAATTCAGAAAGTGGGTGTTTCCGGTTAAGATGGCAGCATAGGCAGACATGGCTCACCTCTTCACACAACCACATCAAAATTATAACTGAAATATGAAACAACCATTACTCAGAACCATCAGAAATTGAGTTGAATGGAAGTCTGACAGCTACGGAATTAAAGAAACCACATCCATCCAGACTGATAGGAAAGGCGCAGATGCAGAATGGACTGGGCCCAAACCCATGTGGATAAAAACTTGGGAGGGATATCTCAGGAGTGAGGCGTCCCGGACTCACCTGAGGCCCCCAGCCCAAGATTTCAGTGCCTAGAAGGTAGGTCCCCACAATTATTGGCTGTGAATACCAGTGGGGATTGAGTTCATGCAGGAGCCTGCTGGAGCCCTAAGTAGTTCCTCTTGGGGAACTCACACATGGACTCACCTACTCAGACTCGCTCCCTCTGAGCTCCAGCACCAGGGTGGCAGCTTGAAGGGCACCACTGGTATACAAGGAGAAACTGAAGTATCTGGCATCAGGGCCAGCAGAAGCCATTGTCCCTTTGCTGAGCCCTCCCCTGACAAAGCCAGTAGGCTAGTGCCATATCTGAGACTCCATCAACTGGCGACCACTGTGTGACCCACCTTGGAGATCCACAGAGGCCCTACCCCACCCAACTTACAGGCCCATCCAAGCTGTTTTTCCATAAGAAGGGCTGGTCTTGGCTCCTAAATCCTGTCAAATAAGGAACAGCTGGCTTCAGTGAGCCCTAGCAACAGCCAGATTAGAGTCACAGTTTAGCCTCACTTGGAAATCTCCAAGCCCAGCACAAGTAGCAGCCATCTCAGATTACTTTACAGTTCAGGCAGGGTGTCCAGGGCAAAACACAGCTGGCGGCTGACCTTGGTCTGCACCACTTTGGAAACCCCAGGGCCAGCGAGCCCAGTGGACAGCTACAGACACTTCAGAGCACCACCACTCTGCCCCTGCACAGCTGATCCTCGACGGATGGTGGAGGTTGGTGATCAGTGGTCACAGCCAGTCCTTGCAACTGACTGGACTGTCCAGATCCCTCCCATTGATCTGCCAACAGCAACCAAGGCTCAACTACAAGAGAAGGGTGTACTCAGCCTACACGAAGGGTGTACCTCGAAAACCCAGCTTGGGTAATCGGGGAGGCTGTGCCACTGGACCCTATGGCACCTACTACAATAGGCCACACTACCAAGACATGGAGTCAAAACAGCTCTTAGAAACAAACACAGGGAAGCTGCAAAAATAAGGAGATAAAGAAGCATGGCCCAAATGAAAGAACAGATCAAAACTCCAGAAAAAGAGCTAAATAAAATGGAGATAAGCAATCTGTCAAATGCAGAGTTCCAAACACTGGTTATACGGATGCTCAAGGAACTGATTGAGGATCTCAGCAGCATAAAAAAGACCCAGTCAGAAATGAAGGATACACTAATTGAAATAAAGAACAATTTACAGGGAAACAACAGTAGAGTGGATGAAGCTGAGGATCAAATCAATGATTTGGAACATAAGGAACCAAAAACAACCATGCAGAACAACAAGAAGAAAAAAGAATCCAAAAAATGAGGATAGTATAAACAGCCTCTGGGTCAACTTTAAGAGGTCCAACACTCACCTCCTAAGGGGTGCCAGAAAGAGAAGAGAAACAGCAAGAAATTGGAAATCTGAAAAAATAGTGAAAACTTCCCTAATTTGGTGAAGGAAATAAACATGCTAATCTAGGAAGCACAGAGTCACAATTATGATGGATGCAAAGAGGCCCACTTCCAAGACATATTGTTACTAAAAGGCCAAAGGTTAAAGATAAAGAGAGACTCTTAAACACAAGAAAAAAGAAGTTAGTTCCCAGAAAACTGCCAGATGGGAGAGGGAAGAAAGGAGAACGGGTAAAGAGGTAAGGGGCTTAAGTACAAATAGGTAGTTCTGGAACAGCCATGGGGATGTAAAACACAGTATAGGAAATGGAGTAGCCAAGGAGTTTATACACATGACCCATGGACATGAACAATGGTGGGGGGATTCCCTGAGGGAGTGGAGGGCACTGGGTGGAGGGGGTCAGAGCGGGAAATATTAGAACAACTGCAATAACGTAGTGAATAAAATATAATTGAAAAAATTCAGGAAGAGGGTAAATGGCTGTCTGTAATATTTTCTGTATGTTTGAAATATTTAATAAAAAATATATTTTCTTTAAGTTATTAATAAGGAAAGCACTCACATTTATTTGGAGAAATACAAAAGCAAGGCATATAGGCCATATAAGGCTTGAGGTCATTAAAAGAATTCATTTCATCTCTCTAAGTCCTTGATGTGACAGCTCCAGTTCAGCCCACAGAACATCCTTCTTCAAGCTTACCTTGGGTGGGAGGAGTCCTCTCTATTTATCCCCACAGACACGTGTAGCAATTAACATTTAAAGGATTTCTCAAACTCTCCTTACGTTTACAGGTCAAAAACATGATGATTATAGTCCACACTGCTGTACAGTATATTTGAAAGTTGCTAGGAGAGTACATCCTAAAAGCTCTCATCACAAGGAAATTTTTTTTTCATTTTTTTCGTATTTGTAGGAGATGATGGATCTTAGCTAAAGTAGCTTATTGTGATAATCATTTCATAATCTATGTAAGTCAATCCATTATACTGTACCCCTTAAACTCAGACAGTGCTGTGTGTCAATTATATCTCAATGAAACTGAAAGAAAAAAGACAGGTTTAGGCAGTAAGAGACCTCATTTGTACTTCTAATCAGTTTTTGTTATATATGCAAATTGTTCATTTGTCTTGACTGTTACACAGCTTCTTCGGGTTGTTGATTTGGGCTGTTTGATTTTCTCTGGCATTGTATACACTTTAGGGACATGAAAGCAAACATATTTTAAGGAAACCCAAACTAAAAGTTATTTTTATGCCACCATTTGGTAACCATCCCAACAATTATTGGTTGAAAAATCATCAAGGCGTGTTAAAACTGGTAGGAGTTGAGAAACAGGATCTCAAAAGTATTTCCCCATCCTTGTTTTTAATTACAAAGGAAAAATAGTAATTTCACAGCGGAGAAACCAAAGAGACATCACTTTAGCACAAGTAACCGAAGTTAACAGCATGACTACAGGGACACACCACTGTCACATACACTAATGTGTGTAAGGCCCAGTGTGCCGAGAACACAGCATCACGTGTGTGTTTGCCCTGCTCCAAGTGGATAGCCTGAGTCTAAGCATGAGGAAACATCAGACAAACCCAAATTGAAGGATGTTCACAAAGTAACCTGCCTGCTACTTCATAAACGTCAAAGTATGTATGAGGAATTACTCCAGGTGAAAGAAGACTTAAAGCGACAGGGCAACGAAACGCAGTTTGGGATACTGGATTAAATTTGATCCTGGACCAAAAATTATTTTTCTTGCTATGAATGGCATCACTGAAAAATTGGAGATTTTGAGTAATTTTTTTTCCAACTTCTTTTGTTAAGAAGCCTCAGAATGCAAATTTAATAGAAAATACTTTATCTGTGCCACATAATGAGAATAAAACTGTCAAAACATTGCAGTCTCATCTTGCTACTTCATAAGAATAATCCAATTCAAAAAGACTTCATACTCTGCTCTCAAGAATTGCAAACAACTCTGTCATAGTAAGAATGACAGAGAATGTCTAATAGATAGGCCTACAGATTCCATATCATAAATTTGGGAACTATTGCAAGAAGCCCATTAAATGATCTATTCCACTGTAAAGCTGAAAAAGCAGAAAGGTAATTAATTAATAAAGCTGTCAGAGCCAAGCGACCTTGAGTTTCACAGTTGACATCAGCCTCCAGAATTGCTCAGAAACACAGCAGCAGTCCCTCCAGCGTCTTGACTTTGATGCAATACATTCTACTTCCTGTACCATTTAAACACAGTGCAATTGTTGTGAGTGTTATGCCTCCCACTTGTTTTGTTCTTGGTTTTGTTTTTGAATAACATTCTCCATAATTTTTACATAGTGACTGCAATGTATTTAGCTGTAGTTAAAAGTGAGCTTCTTTTTCATTAATCATGTGACTTGAAGTTAATTATCTGGCTTCTCTGAGCACAAGAGTCTAATTTGTTCAATGATAGAATCTGATTCTTTGGTCTTTGAGATTCTTTCCCATTCTAGTTGTAGATCACTCTAGTTCTTTAATCAATAGTTAGATGATCAATAAAAGTGGTATATTTCTTCTAAGACCAAAATAGAAAGCCTATTTTCTTTAAAAGAAATCCTTATGTTAGCTTGTTTTATTAAATTTTTAGATGCATAAAAATATATAATTAAGAACAGAATGAAATTCCATGTACTAAAATGTTGAACATTAGAGATTTTCATGTATCCTGTTGGCAAAAATTTTTGAGTTTGACAAAACATTTTATTGGAAAATCTATAGGAAAACAGACACCTTATACATTGTGGGTAGGAATGGCAGAAATGGAATAGGAGAATTTGACAATATCTAGCAAAATTACATATGCAGTTTAACCTTGGACACCATAATCACCTTTCTATAAATGTATTTCAAAGATACACAGGCAGAAATATGAAATGATGTATGCACAAAGTTATTCATTGTAGTATCATTTGGAAAAGACTGGAAACCACCCAAACGTCCTGGTTTAAGAAACAACAATCTGTCCATATGAAGGCCTATGCTGCTGTAAACAATGCTCTGTAGCCCCGGCCGGTGTGGCTCAGTTGGTGGGAGCGTTGTCTCATAACTGAAAGGCTGTGGGTTCGATTTCCAGTCAGGGCACAGGCCTGTATTGTGGGTTCAGTCGCCGGGCCAGGTATGGGAGGCAACCAGTCGGTGCTTCTCTCTCGCATCACTGCTCCCCTCTCTCCCCTCTTCTCCCCTTCCCTCTCTCTCTGAAAAGCAACGAAAGATGTCCTCAGGTGAGGATTAAAAAAAAAAAAAAGAATGCTATGTAAAATGCTATGGAATGTGTACAGCATGCTCCTTTCTGTGCAAGAAAGGGGATTATAAATGTGTGTGTGTTTTAGTAACAATAGAAGGAAAATCCAAAGCCAATAAAAAAAATGGTTACCTATAGTGAAAAAAATTTTTTAAAAAAGGGAGTAGGGGATGGCAAATAAGCATTTGAAAAGATGCTCAGTATTACATGTCATTAGGAAATTGCAAATTAAAACAACAATGACATGTCAACACACACATATTATAATGGCTAAAACCCAAAACACTGACAACAAATGCTGGGGAGGATGTGGTACAACAAGACCTCAATCATTTCTGGTGGGAATATAAAATGGTACAGCCACTTGGGAAGACAATTTAGCAGTTTCTTCCAAAACTAGCCACAAAATGACATGAAGGAAACTTAAATGCATATTGCTAAGTGACAGAAGCAAATATGAAAAGGCTACATACTATATTATTTGAACTATATGATATTATGGAAAAGGTAACTATGAAGACAATAAAAAGATCAGTGGTTGCCAGAAGTTCTGGGGGAGAAGGCAGGAAGGGAGAAATAAGAGGAGCATGGGGGATTTTTAGGACTGTATGATCAATAGTTGCCAAAACCACTAGGTGAAAGGTTGATGAAGAACTTTATTATTATATGTTTCCATGGATCATGTCAACCACATTTGAACCTACTGATTGACGTCCAGCCTTGCGTCCCTCCTGATGTGATACAATAGGAGGTATCCTGTATTGTGCAGGAAGTATCGTTGTCTGAATAAATAAACCTATATTTTAACCAAGCCTCTAAATATGAGTTTATAGGAAACACCACTCCATACTTATTGAAATGACAAAACATAGTAAGTGCACCCTTAGCAGGCTTGGTAAACAAGATGTGGGACTTTGGAGACTCCCACACCCACTGGTAGGCGTGGACAATGGCCGAAGCCATTTAGTTTGTCAACTCTTGAACAATGGGGGAAACCACTTTCTTGCCACTAGATGGTGCTTACTGGCCTTTGAGTGTTCTGTTAGGCAGCTACATTTCTCTTGTTACTCCTCTCGCCCCATAGGAGGAGGGCACTGGGCACTGGCGCTGGAATAGTCTCACCACGGAGCTGCGAACCGGACCCAGGCCACCATATCCGCTTTCTGGCTGTTGCACCACGTGGGCACTGGAAACATGACTCTGCAGCTTGCTGTCTCCCCACCCGCTTACCTTATTCAGTTCATTTAGTAACAGCTGCCTCTGATACTGTGTCAAGGGTATTTTTTCCTGAAGAATATGTTTTTAAATATTCAGTAGCTGCATTCTCTACTTTTTTAGTTTGAGATCAAAATTATAGAAAATAGTACAAAGAAATTCTGTATAGCCTTCATCCAAGACCCAGGATTCCTACTTACTAATATTTTACCTTTCTCTTTCTTTCCCTCCCTTTCTCATTGCCACACATGTATAAATACATGAGATATAAATTATGTATCATTTCTAACCCATTTAAAAGTAATTTATAGACATGATGCCCATTGGCCTTATAAACAAGGACACTATTCTACAAAACAATAGGATACTTATCAAAATCAGGGCAGTTTCTCAGATTTTCCTTGTCTTTTATAATATCAGTTTTTTGAAGGCCTCATGGTTTAGATGACTTTCAGACGAGACTGGGTGTGTTTGAGGTGGTATAGCCATAGACTATGACTTTCAGTTTGGGTTTGTTTGGTGGTTCCTCAGGATTAGATTCAAGTCACACTTTGGGGGGCAGCAGTGTTCCAAAGGTGATGCTGGGTCCTCAGCGTATCATATCTGGAGGCACACGATGTCAATTTGTCTTCTTATTGGTAAAATTAATTTTTCTCATTTCATTTCTCCACTGCAGAGGGAATTAATGAATACTTTACAGTTATTAACCTGCAATTCCTAAGTACTTTGTGGGTAATACTTTGAGATTATGTAAATATCTTTTCTTTCATCAAACTTTCACCCACTATTTTGCCTGAGTCAATTAATGTAATGGTTTTTACCAAATGGTAATCTTCAGATTCAATTTTTCCTTTTTCATTAACTGGCTACCATTCTACCATAAAGGTCAGCTTTCCACTTATCTATTCATTTCTCTATATCGGTATAGACTCATAGGTTCCCATTTTATTTAATGGTTTATAATACATCAGTAATATGATTTATTTTGATGCTCACATTGTCCTATACTTGACCAGTGGGAGGCCCTTTGGTTGAATCCTGTGTTCTTTAACATGTTCCCAATGTACTTTGAGAGCTCCTTTGTTCTAGAGCAGGAAGATGTTTCAGACCCATCTTGTACTTTCCTTGGCACAGCCTGAGAATAGGCGATGTATCCGGAGAACTCTGGTTCCTGTTAGTAAGGTAGGTAGGAACCAAGATCTGGGTGCTGAGTTTGCTCTTCACGACAGAGTGTCATTGCTTGCAGGCCTCTTGCCAAAACAAGAGCCAGAAAATATATCTATATCTATACCTGTATCCATTCCAACATCAATATCTATTCACCTATGTATTAGAACAGCCATGAGTTCACATCAATACCTGTACTTCCAACCCAATACCACACAGTTTACTCTGTCTACTACCTCTTCATAATTGCACCCCCTTCTCTGACAAATACATCGTCTCCCACTGTCATTAATAGACTTATTTTCCCTGTATGTAACCAATATCCAGGTGAAGTGAGCCATCTGCTCCACCTCCTTGGCTGACACCAGCAAACCAAATCTATCCATTACCTCCTCAGCTGTGGCCCCACCATAACTGCCAGGCACACCATTTTAGTCCCAGTGACTCCAGTTGGTCCCCAGTCATTCGTGGTTCCTATTTCCCTTCACGATGCACATATGACCAACCCTCAAGCTCTAACTATCCCACCTCCTAAATATTTCTTGAATCTAGCTCCTTCTCTGTGCTCTTTCTATGTGCTTATATATCTGGGAAAACTGTACTCACTGCCAGCAAATCACTGATGTAATTGAGGCATCTTATGTATTCTTTCTCCCTCTTTCTCTAGTATTTTTCCACTGATGACCAATTATTAAGGACCTTATTAAGTATGGTTAAAGAGCCACATGTTCCCTAGGGCATGCTTGCTCTCTTTCTAATAATTATTCGGAAGGCCCCAAACTGGATGTGAAGAGTTAAACCTTGGTCCTGACCCACAAGGTGGAGTGATGTTCGGATGGCAGAGCTGTTCTGATTGACGGATGGAAGCATGGCAGAAGGGGAAAGGCCACATCTGTCAGTTCAGCCTCACTGGTGGCTCAGTATCTTCTGGCTCCCAATCTACCTGTAAAGGAAAGGCAAAGTCAAAAGCTCAGCTCTTCTCTGCTCTTTTGGCAGGTATTACATTGAGCATTTATCAGCTACTAACTAATTACCAAGTTTCTATGGGTAAGTGAGGGCAGCTCCATTTGATATTGCACTCACTTTTCTAGGAATTCGCTGCAGGAGTCTGGTTAATTGTACCTGCTGCCTTCTCACTGTTTTGCATCATCAACAACTTCCCTTATCACCTCGGAGTTGATCTGTGAGGTAGAGGTGGGGTAGCATTGGGAAAATGCCTTTTCTTCTGATTGTTAAAAAAATTACTACATTCTAGAAATTTGGGAAAAGTAAAAACAGAAAACAGAAGTCCCCATAATAACAAAACTCTCTGATGTAATTTCTTCCAGTTTGCTCTATATTCTTATAAAACAAACAATATAATAGGTATTTACTTTTATATCCTTTTTTTCTTACATTATTATATAATCATTCTTCTAATTCACTTAAAATTATTTGAGAACATCATTAATGAAAACATAAGCGTCTCCTAACAGCGTACTGATTTTTACATGGGGGAGGTTTCCTGTTTTTCACAATTATAAATATTGCTGGAAAAAGCATTTGTGTACATAAATCTTTGTTCTCATGGATAATTATTTTCTTATGTTGGATTACCAAATGTAGACTATCTGGCCACAGTCTATGAATACGATTGAGCTCTTACAGCATTCCGCCACATCGTTTGCCCAAGCACGCACTCTCATTCACACTGCCCTCGGCCACATGCGAGGGTGAGTGCCTCCCTTACTCCGACAACACAGCCTGAAAGGGTGGGGTTAGCAGAGAAAATCAGACAATAAAAAAAGGAATGAATAAAAAGGAGAGATTGAGTAGCCTCTTAGGGAAGGGCATTCATCTCAAACTTCTATCCTCTATACTAGGATATAATGATATTCCTCCGTTCTCATTTTCTTGGGAGCCCTTAGCCTTGTTCTACGTATACATTTAAGGAAACAGAAGATCCTAAATTCTACTGTGCTGTGGTGATGCTGGACACTCAGCTTTATCACTGGAGAGGAAGGTGAAGGGAATTGAATTGTCCAGACTGGACACTTTGGAACATCCTCCCTCCCTCCTTTTCTCTCTCCCTTCACATCTGATCGATCAACAAACCCAGCCACTCTGCCTCCCCTCTGGCACCACCTCTTCACCCCTGTTAGCTTCCCTAGTTCAGGCTGGCATCCTTCCCTTGAATAAAGGCAGCAGCCTCCTAACAGATGTCTCTCAAATCATCCTTCATCTAGAGTAATCAGTCCAAATCACAAGTCTGGTCATCTCATCTTCCTGTTTCAATATCCTCAAGGATGCCTAATTGCCTACAGAATAAGGATCAAACTCTTTATCTTGAAGACAAGGATCTGCTGATCTATTCCCCAGCTGTCACCACCGCTTCATCTCTTACTTTCTCCTTCTTCAGCCTTACACTTCATTAATAGCAAGCTATTCATGGTCACTGCCCAAACACCATTGTATTTTTTGCTTCTGATTTGCTCATTTCCATTACCTCTTATACCTCACCCCTTCCCTAATGATGACTGGATACACTTTATTCTTTTTCAAAAACATTCATTGCCCCTCCTTGTGAGGCAGGGGGGTTATATCATATTTCCCTACCCCACAGATATCAGTTTGGATACATGATTTGTTTCGGCCAGCAATATGTGAGCAGAAGTTATGTTTGCCACTTCCAAGCATAAATTTTAACAGTCAGAGTGTGTTCTGCTACTCTTTTCCCCACCTGCTATGAGATCCACCGTTTTCCAAGCAGAGGCTGCTTCATCAGCCTGGGTCCTAAAGTAAAGACAAGATAGACCATCTGCAATGGACATGAGTGAGAAACAAAACCTTTGTTTCTGTAAGCCACCAAGATTTTGTAGTCACTTGTTACTGCAGCATAACAAATCCTACCCTGACAGATACTGGCCATCTCCTGATCACCCTTTCACACAACATACTACTACCTGTAATGAAGTTCTACAATAGATGTATGGCTCCCCAAGACTTAATGATACAAATAAGCTCCCTGTTTGGAAAAGCCGCCATTGCCTGAATTTTGGCAGGAGGCAGTTTCTGCCTCCCACTAAAGAAGCTGAAAAGAACTGGAACTTGTTCTCCCAGATTCCTCACAGCGAAGGAACAGACCTGGGACCTAAGGCCAACCATTTGGAAGAGAAGCAAGGACAGTATATTATAGCATCAATTTTGTTGCTGGCGGCAGCATCCAGTGTCCAATGGAATGAGTGACAGCAGTGAAAACAGGGTCAAAGGGTGCGGCACTGAGTGTCCAGCTGTGACGAGATAAGCAGATTATTCCAGTGGTGTGGTCTGTGTGCCAGGCTGCTGAGTCCCCTTAGCTCCTGGTCATTTTCTGAGCTGCTTCTCCAGTTTCCCTGACAACATTCTTCCAGTCCACTTGTTTTCTTCCTAAACTACCCAGAGCTGTTACCAATGATAAACTACCAATGATGTTGGCTACACCAAGAATCTTATTCCTACTAACGCACAGGGCTGAAAGGGACCTGGTCTCCAGAAGTCACATTTTAAAAGCTCAATCCTGCATTAAAAAAAAAAAATTCCAACCTTTAATTTCTCTAAAGAATATTAAAAGGGATCCTATTTATGATTGGTATTCACTCATGCTGAGTCATGCTCTTTCCTCTTCCACCTCCACCTTGAGAAGGTTTCTCCCTCTGAGAACGTCTCTGGAACCCCACACCCACAACCCGACCCCTGTCCACACCTGGACGGCCCAACTCCAGAACCGCTCCTCCTCTCACCTGCTCTGTCTCCCAGCTCTTTACATTAGCTAGAGCACCTTAGCCTATCTGGTTAGGGCCTTGTGTATTTTAGTTGACCTTCCCGATGTTGCTTCTTTCTACTCATTTTTCAATTCTGCAAACAATCTGGGAATCGAGCTGGGCTAGACAAAACTCTACTTAAAGTAGAAGAGCCAAAATGGCCTCCCACAAGGCACATCCAACCCTCTAGTTCGGTTTTGCGTTAGTTGTAGAGTGTCGTTTGAGTTGTAGAATGTTGCTGTCATCTTTACTGAATTATTGCCAACATTAATGGGGAAATTTCACACACACAAAAAAAAACATGGAATTCCAGCTGTTTTGAAACATCAAAAGACCTAGGAACAGTGCAGTCCCATTTCCCATGGAAAGAATCAAGTGGAGCTGGGTAGCAGCCACCCCCTCTTAGAGGGCATCCCTCCAGCTCTCCATGATCTCTGCCCAGTCTTCTTCACTCGATTATTTTTCTTACCCTACAAACGTTTGACTTTGCAAGTCCTGCTCTGTAAGGTGCACCAGGAAGGACAGAAAGTGTCTGTGAGCTGCAAGAACGTATTTTCTTTAGGGACAGGGGCATAGAGTGAAAGAAGGGATACAAGAAGGGAACACCCACATTGCAGATCCTGTCCTGCCACCCACCATAGGACAAAAGGAGAGACTGATGAAAGAAGACACACACAGGAGAAAGGAAGGCAGCTTCAGACAGTGTGGGAAAGGCAGTGCCAAGACAAATGGATTAAGGCACCTAGCTGGCAGGAAAAATAAAAGTGTAAAGTTTACCACCTTTCATGAGCTTGTATTTTGAAGGATCTTTCTCTCCTCCCACCCTCTGCCCCTATCAACTGCACCCCCTTCTCTATACCTGAAAGGCATCATCCTTGATGTCCCCCTGAGCTGCAGAGGGAGGGGTGTAGCACTCCTGATTTAGAAGCAAACTGCATTTGATTCCACATTAAATGTATGAGGGAGAAAGCTTTTGAGAGGAATCATAAAGTAAAATAGTTCAAACACCGTATTTCAGGCCCTGGCCAGGTAGCTCAATTGGTTAGAACGTCGTCTAGATATGCCGAGGTTTCGGGTTCCATCCTGGTCAGGGCACACGCAGGAGTCAATCAGTGAATGCATGGATAAGTGGAACAACACATCTCTCTCTCTCTGTCTCATTCTCTCTTTAAAAAATCAACAAATAAAGAAGATTTAAAGAATATTCCAAAGTTTGCTTGTATTCCTTTTAATCCTAATTTACATATGCACTGTTAATTTGTTTAAAGTTACATGCATTTTAATTATTGAATTTATTTTCTTACATTTTTATCATTGTTCTTCACTGAGAAAACTTACTTGACATGTACACTTCCATATTATATCTGTATCTGTGTATGAAATAGAGTGTCAACTCTTTACTCCATAGTTGTGAACAAAAACAAAACAGCAAATTTTAGGTTTGTGGAGAAGAAACCTAGAACAGCCCTGACTGGTGTGGCTCAGTGGGTTGGGTGTCATCCCACAAACTGAAAGTTCGCCAGTTCCATTCCCTGTCAGGGCACATGCCCAGGTTTTAGGCCAGGTCCCTGGTTAGGAGCGCAAAAGAGGCAATTTTTCAGTGTTTTTCTGGCACATGGACATTTCTCTCCCTCTCTTTCTCCCTCCTTTCCCCTCTCTCTAAAAGTAAATAAATAAATCTTTAAAAAGAAAACAGCAACCTATACCAGTCCCAAAGGGAGAGAGAGGCCAATAAACGCTGGATTGTGCAGTAACTCCACTTTAATGGGATTCACCCCTTGAGAAGGAATTTGGGGGTTTTAATAATTATAGCGCTATATCACACTCAGGAAAGACCTGGGAGTTGAAGATAGCTTAGAAGGAAGGAAAGTTGAGAGTAGAGACATCCGTGTTTCATCTCTGTTGCAGGTGCTCAGGGGAAAGAATTTATAAGTGGCAGATTGGGGTTACTTTACTATTCTGTTTTAGCTTCTATTGTCACTTGTCCTTTTGGGGGAGTATTTGCTTATTTCATATATTGTAACCATGGGCAGTAGAATTTTTTACAAGCTGATTTCTTAGTAGTACAATAATGTAACAACTATCTTGAGGAATAATTGGAAATATCTAGTTAACGTGAAGATACACATATCATGTGAGCTAGGAATTCCTCCTGTAGGTACTGTATTTGCCATGTATAATGTGCATTTTGCCAGTATAATGTGCACTTTTTGCCCAAATTTTTGAGGGAAAAATAATGATGCACATTATATATGGGTATAATGATTACATACGATGGGTATAATAAGCCCATGTATAATGCACACAAAATCTGGGTGCACATTACACATGGCAAAATACGGCTATATACCCTGGAGATACTCTCGCACATGTGCACAGGGAGACTGGACGAGCATGTGCTTCCAGTATAGTAGAATGGATAAATGTATCACGGCCTATTTATTGAACAGAATACCATACAGCAATGAAAAGGAATGAACTAAGGCTACATGTGTCACTGCGGGGGAATCTCACAAATATAACGTGGTGGGGGGAAGCAGACTGCAAAGGAACACAGAATAACAGCACTTGAAACAGTGTGGCATGGTCATGCAGGTGCTCCAGAGGCAGACTGCTGAATTGGAACCCACCTTTGCTACTTACTAACTGTGGGACCTTGGCCAGTCACTTAACCTCTACTAGCCTCAGTTTCCTTATCTGTAAAGTAAGGATAATAATTGCTTCTACTTCATCTGGTTGTTGTGAAAATGAAAATGAGCACTAAGTACTGAGAAGAACACATGGCACCACTATTTTTCATATGGAGTGTAGTCAGTCTGAAATTATGCAAAGACACCACATCATGTCTGAACGTGTGCATGTTAGTGAAAGTATGTATACATGGATAGGAACGAAATACAAATCATGACAGACATTGTCTCCTGCACAGAAGGCTAATGTTTCTTGAGTTGTGGTTGGTGCATGACACATTCTTCTTATGCCTTTGTGAAAGCTTAGTGTATGGCTGAACTATTTCAAGATACATTTTTCATTTCAATAATGAAATTTGATTTTTTAAACTAGACACTCAGTGTAAAACAAATTTCTAGAAAATTGCAAAATAGAGGGAAAATCACCCCAAATTATACCATCTTAACCCCCAATCTAAAAAAATTAAGCAATTCTTTCAACATCTTGGTGAGGTTGGCGAATAAGAATTTTATTTCTACAGTATTATTCATAACATCCAAAATCAACCCAAACAGACATCAATAAGTGAAGGCATAAACAAAATGTGGTTTATCCATACAATAGAAGGGAATTCAGCAGTTAAAAAGAATAACATGCTGATACAAGCTACAACTTGGATAAAATTCAAAAACATGATGCTTGGTGAAAGAAGCCAGACACAAATGAACAGATACTGTATGAGTCCATTTGTATGAAGTGTCTAGAAAAGGCAAAAAAAAAAAAAAAGTGCTAAAAATAGATCCATGTGTGCCTGGAGCTTCAGGGGAGGGAACAAGGAGTGACTGCAGCTGAGCACGAGAGATTTTTAGGGGGTGATAAAAATAATCTAAAATTAGACGGTGGCGATGGTTGCACAACTTCGTACACGGACTAAAACTCATTGAATCATAGATCTAAAATGGGTGAACGTTATGGTTTTAAAAAAGAGTCTTTATCCAAAAACACTTCTACTTGGAGGAGTAGGGAGGGAATGTTATTTCAGTTTACGTACGTGAACATGGAAGGTCATAAATCTGATAAAGGACCCAGGATCTTACCACATTAAACGATGTCAGTAGGGACCCTTGAGGCAGGTTGAGGTGGAGGCTGAAAGCAAAGGCTGCGTTCCGTCAGGGTCTCTAAGGGAAGGCTGCCTGGAGGAAGTCCCTCGCCCGCATGGCGCAGCCATAGTAGAGAAAACAGTAACGGCAACTCCGTTAGGCAAGGAGAACTCTGAAGAGGGTGTCCAGGGTCTTCACCGTCTGTGGCTGCTTTGCAGGAGATCCAGGAGTTTCTGTGTGTTCTGACTGGGGGAGAGCAGGCACTGAGGCCGGGAAAGAGAGGGAACTGAAAGCAGCCTGAAGATTAGGCTCCTGGGCCCAAATACCACGTACAGACTGATGACCCCCACATTTCTACCTCCAACTGAGATCTCGCACCTGACTCTAAGGTCCCATCTCCCATGAATGATGTGATATCCACCACTGGGTATCACACAGAAATATCATGGTAAATGTGGTTCCAAAGAGCCGTCTTGATTTATACAGCCCCCAATCTCTGCGGCGCCCCCACTCGCCCAGGTTGCTACCCGCACCCACATCCACAGGCCCGGTCTCCTGAGCACACAGAAGCCCCCTTCTCTACCTTCTCCGCCACCTCCTGGTCTCGGCCACTGCCCTTTCTCTCCCAGACAAAGCAGCAGCCTCTGCACTGGCCCCTCTGCTTCCACTTTGGCTTCCCTCCAACCCAACTCCACACGGCGGCAAAACTCGTCTTCTTGAATGTAAATTGGGTCCTGTCACTCGAGTGCTTGAAATCTTCAATAGCTTCCCGTTGTACATAGAATAAACCCCAATTCCTTAACCTCGGTCTGCCAGGCCCAGAGTAATGCGACTTCTGCCTGAGTCCCCACTGCACCACCTGGTTTTCTTCCCCTCGCTCACTACATTTTTTCACATTTCTCTCTCAATGCTTACATTGACTAAGACCTTTCCATCTCAAGGCTTTGGCAGTGATGGTCCCTCCCATTTGTTCCAGCCCTTTGCCTTCTCCTCCTTGACCTTTCAACTTAAAGAGGCCTCTCTCAGAAGTCACCTTCTCCGATCCCTCTTTGTAAGGTGCCTCCCTTTTTATTCTCCGCCTTATCCCTCTTTTGTTTTCTTCACAGCATTTCTCACAATCTGCAATGATTATGTGTGGATTCACCGATATTTTCGGCTGCTTCTCTTATGAGCACTGAAGTCTGTGAACCAGACGCTGTTTACTATGCAGCCCTGGCATTCAGCAGGATACCTGGAACAGCACAGTGTCTCAACAAGGAGCTGTTGAATGAAAGCACATAGAACACCACTTGCCTATTTCCCCCTATTGTTCAGTTTTCAGAAAGAAACAGATTTCCTTGGCTATATCAGGGCTATTTTGATTATAAGTAACAGAAACCCATTGAAGCCTAAATAAAAAGGAGATTTATTATGTCGACACAAGGTTCCCTCAGGAAACCAAAGGGCAAAGATACAGGTGTGTCTTGGGAAAGAACGCAGAACAGGAGCTAGGGTAACCTAGGAAACCTAGGTATTTTACCCAACTTGCAGGTTAACAAGTGAGCTTGCCACAGTTTCGTGGATTCTGGCAGGAGACACAAAATTTCTGTGTTAGAGAAAAAGAACAGTACACCATCCTCACCAACAGTTAGTAGCCAGAATATCAGCATTTGGTTGGTTCCAAGCTCCAACGCCCATGCAGCCACGTGAGGAGAGCCAGGTTGCATTACAGGTGAGAAACCTGAACTCAGGGAATGCAACTTTGTTGTAATGGGCCATATATATACCTGACCTTGGCCCTGAGAGGAAGACACTGTGTTTATCATTATGGTCGTAAACAAACCTGCTCTTTGAGAAAGAGAGAGACAGAGAGAGACAGAGAGAGACAGAGAGAGAGAGAGACATTATCTCTGGATTGGAAGGCTGTTTGCTATGTAAATGTTTTTGAAAAGATGATCCAGAACAAGGGCAGCCAGTGCCTCAACCAGTATGTGCAGAACAGCAAGAGATCCAGAAAGAAATAATTCCCAGTCAGCAGGTGTGTGGTGTGTGGGGGCTGGGGGAGGTGTCAGAGGGAGAGCTAAGCACAAAAACACAACGGGCATGCACCATATGTACTTCTCGGAGTGTAACACCTTTTAAAATGACTAAGACAATAAGTTGAGCACTTTTGACAGATGAATTCAGAGCATACTCACCAATTTGTATCTCCTTAAACCTTTACCATTAGAGCTGTTTTTCTGCAGAGAAACACTGATACTCTCTCTAAAAGGTATAGAGATTTTGAAAACAATACTAATACCTCTTCATAACAATCAGCATGGAGAACAGTTTAAATTCCTGGCAATGATGCATTCAGAACAATTCTTTAAAAAATACTTTCTCTTTCTAGATTTTCTGTTTCTGGTTTTTTTTTAAGACTCTATTGTGGCAAATGATCAAGTAGGGTATTGTTTTATGTTTTTCCTGCTTGAAGGAATCTGAACTATTCTGAATCTGTATGAATAAAAACAAAGCTTGGAACATTTATAGCTATCTTTCAAAGAAATCCCAGAGTGTGAGAAGGGAATTAAATGAGTTGATTTAACTATTTCGGATGTTTTTATTATATTTGTACGTATATGTGAAAATCCGGTTACCCAGAATTCTGTGGATGATGAAAGTCTTATAGTATCAGGAGACAAACTGGGGGTCAGAGCTTACCAGAGTAACCTTACCGCTTGGTTTCTCTCCGACCGATGATTGTAAAGTGGCAGCTTCTACACCAGTCCGTGGTTTATGTGTTTATTGTTTCTTTAGTTACGCCTGCTGATATCTGTTTGCCTTAGACAATGAACCCATAAAATACTGAGCTTAAAGCAATTTAATTCACTTTGTAGAGAACTTAACACAGCAATGAAGCACCTTAAATGCATTCTAAGTTAACAAAATGGTCCTTGAATTAATTACAGAGCTAGGATTTTAGATCATAATGACGGGTAAATGTTTAGAAGCATTCTTCTCTCTAATTCAGGTTAATGCTTTTTCATTGTCCTCTGTCTCTGAAATATAAGGAAGATAATTTCTTTTATTTTCTTGTTTCTCCTATTTCTAACCCAAAAGAAAGATTGAACCTATTTCGAATGTATTTAGCCATAGAGCAGGGGTGTCAACTCATTTCCACCGGCGGCCACATCAGCCTCTCAGTTGCCTTCAAAGGGCCAAATATAATTTTAGGACTGTGTAAATGTAACTACTCCTTAACTAGGGGCAAGAAGCTTGGCGCTGCTGCTGGGTAGAAACAAGGTGCCGGCCGGATAAAACGAGGTAGAGGGCTGGGTTCAGCCCATGGGTCTTGTGTTTGCCACCTGTGCTCTAGAGCTAACCTGTAATGGCAAATCTAAATGAAATATATTACTTCCTTTTTCATGTGATGAAATAGTTCGTAAGCTATAGAAATATTTCAATCAACGAAGATTTATTAGCACCTACATGCAAGACATCATACTTCGTTATTGAGGAGAGTGAGAAAGGAAAAAACAACAGTAAAAACAAAACAACATACCATCATAGTCTTTAATATGCTCACTCAGAAGACAAAATGCCATTAATCTGCCATCATTATTGTAAACTTTAGTTACTACTATTAAGATAGTGAGTTTTCATACACTGCTATGTTAGGCATGGAACAGTTTGTTACTGGAGCAAAGTAAGTACAGAAACTGAGATTAAGCATTTAGAAACTTTTCTAGCAATTTGACAAGAATACTTTTCTTTCTATTGAATCTAATTAAAATTTTTGGCTTCAATTTTATATATGTTTAAATTTAATTTTTCCAGAAATTCTTTTTTATTGTATTTTACAAAGGTGTAATTCTCCTAAAGATTGGAAATAACAAAACTCATCCTTTCCTAAGATAGTTTTAAAAGCTCCACTTTAGTATAAAGCATTATAAAGTCATCTATTATTATTACTACTCTTAAGTGGCTACTGAGCATGATAGCAGTTTGGTAGGATTATAGGTTGTTCAGTAAATGTGCCAGATTTACTGACTGTCGTGTACATACTGAGACCCCAAACATTTGAGGTTCCTGATGAAGTTAATATGCTGACTAACCATTTCCCCTCTGCCCTGATGCCTTCTTGGAATATTGGATTATGGAATCCTGCCCCCCTCTGCTCCCCAGCCTCAGCTGGTCCTACCACTGTGGACTAATATTAGTTAACCTAATAATATGTGAATCTAATATTATGTCAGCCAAGAATCTGGACTGGGACACTGAGAGACTGAGTGATTAGGTCACAGAGGGCACACAAACTGAAATTTTGTTACAACAGTAACAACAGTTATTATAATACCAAACCAAAAGCCACATATATGCTGCTGTGATGAAGGGAACACAGAAGCCACAAGTAAGCAGAACTTTTGGAAGAGAGTAAGAGGAATGGAGCAACAGGCAAACACAAAAGAAGCAGAGAAGACAAGGATCTTGTTAAAATGTAAATCAGGACATGTTACTCTTTGGCTCGTAATCCTCCCTTTTCTTTTTGGTAAAAGTCAAAGTCTTGACAAGTGCCTACTAGACCCTATAGAATCCTTCCTCCTTCTCTCTGACTTTATCTCCCTCAACTCTCCTCCTCATTCATCCCAGTTTAGCCACACAGACTGGTTCTTCCTTGAAGCCAGGCACATTGTGGCCTCAGGGCCTTTGCACTTGCTATTCTGCTCGGCATGCTCTTCCCTAATTACCTGAGTACCTTGCTCTCACACCTCCTTCAGACCTTTGCTTAAATGTCATCTTCTCTGCAAGTTCTTCCCTGATCATTCTATATAAAATTGCAATCCCACCCACACCCACACTCCTTATCTTCCCTATTTTTCTCCATAGCACTATCATCATATGGCATACTACACATTTGACTTATGTGTTACCTTATCTGCCAGCCATCACTAAAATGTAATCTCTGTGATGTCAGCTCTTCTTTCTCTGTTTGGTTCTTTGCTGTATGCCCAATGCCTAGAACGGTTCCTGCATAGTAAGTGCTCCATAAATATGTTGAAAAACTAAATGAATGAATGACTAAAGGAAGTGGAGGACATTGCCTTGGTTTCTTACTTTGTAGTTCTAGTCCTCAGGTGGCCTGGCCACACTCTATTACTTATTATCACATGTTATAATACTACTTTTAATGGCTCCCCCCTTTTTACTTTTGTTTTTAATCATGTAAATATATATAGGATTCCCAAGTCAAAACAATGTCACAAGGTAAACCCAAGAAAAATTTTATTCCTGTGTCCTTCATTCTGTATCTTCCTTCCCCATTTGGTTACCATTTTTATTGATATTTAGTTTATTCTTCCATTGTTTCTTCTTGCAAATATAAGCATATATGTATATATTTTATATACTCCCTGCTTCTTACAGCGACCCAGTTATCCTGGAGACATATGGAAATATTCCTATTCCCTTTCTTCAAAAGATTTTATTTATTCACTTTTAGAGAGAGGAGGGAAGGAAGAGAGGGAGAGAAACATCAATGTGTGTTTGCCTCTTGCACACCCCCTGCTGGGGACCTGGATGGCAACACAGGCATGTGCTCTGACTGGGAATCAAACCTGTGACCCTTTGGTTCACAGTCCGGTGCTCAGTCCACTGAGCCACACCAGCCAGGACTCCTCGTTCCTTTTTATACAGGCATAGTCCTCCACTGTGTGGATGTAGCATAGTCTTCTCAACTAGTCCCATATTGATAACATTTCAGTTGCTGCCAGTCTTTTGCTATTACAATAATGGCATAATAAATAATAAATAGCCTTCTGCATAGGTGTGTTTATTTTTGCTAGTTTATTTTCAGAATAGATTCTTAGAAGTGAGATGAGTGGATAATGCCCTCTTTTAATTGAGATGATTCAAATGGTTTTCTATTCATTACAAGCTACAAATCAAGATTAAGAAGGCCCATCTTAAAACACACTTCTGGGAAAAATCTTATCCCACTCAGAATGAATCTATTTCTATTCCACTAATTCTCTCTTGCTAAAAACAAAAAACAAAACAAAGAGAAAAGAATTGCATTTTCTCTTCTTAATGTCATTCACATGGCATTTTTCACAAGCAGCTCTGTATATACGGTTATTGTGCACATCTCATCTCCTCAGATGGACAATAAGCTACTGCGGGACAAGAAGCACATTCCTTATGACCTTCATCGTCTCAGGCTCCTAACTGTGTGCCTTGAACTAGTAACGATGACCAAATGAGCAAGGAAGGTAGGTTAATCCAGCATGTGACAGTTCCCCATATAAAAGTATCCATTCAGAGTTTTGCCTCACATAACATACCAGAATAAATTCCAGGTGAACTAAAAAGTTGATTGTAAAAAATTATAAGAAAGTATTCAAAAAAGAAGTGTTTATCATTTGTTTAGAAGTCAGTGAAAGGAATGTCTACATCTTGCTCCTTTAAACTAGACTGAGCCAATGAAAATGAGCCTGGAGCCCTCCGGCACACTGTTTTGGCTCCTCTCATGATTCCTGCCCATGTTCTCCCCTCATGGTACTAATCCTGCCTGGTGTCACTGCTGGGCTGGCCCTCAAGGGACGATAGAATGTTCGTGCCCAGATCTAAGGCTCATCAAATCCTTGCCACAGCTATGTGGAAGATCTGGCAACTCTACCATTGTTTGCCATCAGGGAAGACATCAGCTCCTGTGTGTAGGCAGTGACCTTTGCTAGCCTTTTGACTAAGTGTGGGAGGAGTTTTGTCTGCCTGGACTCTAATAGACTTCACCCACTCTTGGAGGGGACCTTGTGCAACATTATGATGTAGCTCTGAACGCATCTAAAGGGTCAGAAAAGCATCTCTTTTATCCTGCCTGTTGGAGAGGTTGAAGAAATTAATTGCCTTTCATGTAGCCTGCAGTCCTATCTTTGAAAGCAGTAGTATATCCCATAGTATATACACCCTCTCCCTGCCAAGAACGATCACAAGAGACAGCACCTGCTGCCAACGCCCAACAAAATTTTTATGGTTTTCTCCAAAGCTGTTTACAAATGGTATCACACCATAATTTGGACCCAATATTCAAGGACTCAGATGATGCTTAAACAGAACTGCTGATAACTGTTTATGATTGAAAGTTGCCTAAATACCGAGCCACACCTCCTGATCCACTGACCTGAGCTGCAAAAACAGGCAAGAGGGAAAGCTCAAACAATTTGGGAGAACACAGGTGGTAGAAAAGAAGCAGCAAGTGCTCCAGCAGCGCCAGTAAACAGCCATGCCAAGAGACAGAGCAGCTCTGTTTGAACTGTGAGCCGCCACTTCGTGTGTAGGTGTCCTACCTGAGGTAAACCATACCCACTGATAACGGGGAACACCTGTGCCATGCCCTACTCTTCCCTGCACTGCCCAACACCCTACCCTCATTTCTCTAGACTGCAGATGTGAGATGAGAGCTATCTGGTTTCCAGACACTTTGGGGAGATGGCATCTGTTTACAGACAGACACAATGAGGAACTCCTGTGCATCAGGGGACTTTGCAGATTGGGCCCTCGTCCAGCATCTCTGGTTACCAGCTTGTCCCAAGGCTAGAAACTCAGAACCCTGCCAGGCAAAAGCATCACTGGCCCTTTAAATGCAACTGTCCCTCCCACACAACCTGCTACAAAGGGTATAAAAAGGCAACTGTGTGCAACCACCTTGTTTTAACATTTGCCAAAAATCATTTTCTCTTCTACCATTGAACCTGTTGCTCCTTGCTCTCATCTGTCCCCCTGGCTCTATGCTTTGTCTCTACATATCTGCTTCTAGTTTTCCCTAATTGAAGAATCGTTCCATTTTTTTCCCCTCTCACGTAGAGGTTTGAGACTCTTGCCACTATATTCTGACTCTTATTTTTAAATCTTCAGGCTTTGTTGATTTTTGTGGTACTACTGCCCTGGCTGAGCCTTAATCCACTGACTTCTGCCCATAAAACCCCTAGAGGCTGACTTATCGACCAGCCTTTCCAATAAGAAGCTCAGACACTGAAGTTTCTTAGCACACTTCCGGCTGGGGGATCTTCAGGCCTCACCCACCCACCTCTCAAGTAACGAGAGTACTGTCAAGTGAGTGGCTAGTAGCAAGTCTTTTGAGAAAGAGATAGAGGAATTGCCTCCCTCTCTAAGGAACACATTTTTCCAATATGTTGGGAACCAGATGTTCTGAAACTTCAAAACTGGCCAACTTGCTTTTAGAGCAAAAGGATTGTGTCATTGGGTATCATAAATGCAATAACTCTTGCTCCCTTAACCCCCATCCCAGATGGTGGCCGACTGAGGTATCCATAGTCTTTTAAGAAAAACAATGGAGGACTCTTCTTGGTCATGCACTGTTGGGAATTATGAATGCAGAATCTGAAGTCAGACCACCTGGATTCAAATTCAGCTCTACTGCTTCCTGGCTATGGGATCTTGGAAATTATTTAACCTCTCTATCTCAGCTTCCTCATTTGTAGAATGGAGATGATGATACTAATAAAAGCTACCTCAAATGACTATTTTGAGTGTTGAATGAGTTATTATGTACCATTAAGGAGGTCACTAATTATTAGCTACTATTAGTATTGAGCCAGTTCAGAGACCTGGATATTTACAGGATTAAACTTCCAGACTACATATGACTATGTTCATATAATGCTGATGAATGAGGAAGTAACTTTCTAGACGTGCTTGGGCAAACTGAATAGCTGATGAGCCTTTCAGTTTGTGTAATATTCTAGGAATATCCCAAAGACTCAGAAATGGAATTCCCTACAAACTTCGTTGGTAGAAGAGTAATTATACAAATATGTCAATGACAGCTTACATTAGCCTAATACAAGCCTATATTTATATTCTACTGTACTATAGCATCTCTAAGTCAATACTCAGAATAATACATTTTAAATCCCAGATCAGGTTACCGGACTTGACTTATCAATGTGGAGATCTGGATGATTCTTAAAAAGTGTTCTCCCATCACAGAATGGTAGGTTCTCTAGAACATCACGGATATTCAGAAGTGATTCTTATTCGACTCTTTCAACTTCACTGTCCTGCTGATAAACTATTTAAAGAAAGGAGGAAGCCACAAATGTTACTTAACAATCTTTTCTTCCCACTTCCTACCACAGCAAGTGTGGGAGATAAGGTATTGTTTCATCTGGGGCTGAGACAGCAGCCTCCTAAGTGTTCAAGAACCGGTTCACCTCTTCCTCCTCTTCCTCCATCATGGACCACTCTAATCCTGCATCAATATATTACATGCCCCCAACAATGCGACAGGGGCCACCCTCTGGCCAGAACACCTCCCTAAGGAAGGGATACCTGCCATTATGGACACTTTTCAGACAGCCCGCAACTGTGAGACCTGACCAATGCTGACTGGAAAAATTCTAAGTCCAAATACTTGGCCCTTGTTTTTGCCCCCAAGATTTTAATTCCGAATCTCTTATGTACCTAGCCTGTAAAGTTCCTGGAATACCTTTCTAAAATTGCATGTGCCTGGCAGTGAAGAAGAGACCCCTTGATAGAACAGAGGGAGGCACATCAGGGGAATGGCGCTGGTGAGGAACAGGTGAGAGAACACACAGAGGAAAGGGCTAGCCAGATGTGTGCCTGTGAAGAGAAAATGGTTGTATGGGATAGTAGAGTTTTTCTCAACGAATTTGATAATTTTTAAAAAATAAATGCAAACATTTCTGTAAGTGCCTAGCAATTTCTAAACACACACACACACACACACACACACACACACATCTTGATTTAAGTTTTTAAGATTACTAAATACCTTTAAGCCATTGAGTAACAGTTTTTCAATCTAAATACTTCTAGTGCCTTGTAATGTTTTCCACTTGCTCACAAGTTTCACCAAGAGCTAACATGCAAGTAGGAGCAAGTTATGGAAAGGGCCACACCTGCCTAGAAAAGAAGCAAGTCCTTCATTCAGCAACAAGGCAAGCTTATCATAAAAGACAACACCTGAAAAGCAAGTTGGGCTGTGTGCATACTGCAGATACCTAACCTACCAGCTCTACTCTTCACATCTGTATGAGAGTAACTTTTAGAGTGACATTTAAAAAAGTGCTCTAACATTTGAGTCACTAGAGAACACAGTATTGTAATTAACCTGAAAGAAAAAGATTCTCACACAGTTTAGGACAGAATGAAAATATTTTTTTCCTCATACTTTAGTGAAAATCTGAGGGTTTCTATTCTCAGCAATTCTTAAGGGCTGTTGGCATTCAGAAGTGGAGAATGACCTAGTTTCAAGGATGACATACATAGTGTGACATGTTGCTCTTCTGGAAGAGGGAAATCTACTGTAAAAGAAAAAACAACCATTCAACATTATTAGGAATTCCCACTGTAATGATTTGAGGCACAACAAACACATGTATGTACCTGAAATTCTCTTTTAGGATGCTTCACATGACCTAAATCCACCCATTCATTCAACATTTATTAAGCACCTACCACACAGTAGGCACTGTTTTAGGCACCAGGGATACAGCAGTGAGCCCTGTTCTTACATAGTTAACACTCTACTGAGGGCAGATAGGAAATAAACAAAGGAGGAAATACATAATGTGTTTGAAGAAAAATGAAACAGGCCAAGGGGATGGAGAATGACAGCTATGCTATTTTAGAGGATAGTCATAACAAGGATAATGACTTTAGGTGATATTTGAGGTGAGACCAGACTGAAAAGAGTCAGTAATGAGACAATGGAGAGGAAGAATAGGTGCCAGACAAAGGGAACATCAAGTTCAAAGTTCCCGAAGTAGAAGCATGCTTGGCATGTTTGAAGAACATCAAGGGATAGAATGATGGAAATGAAGAGTAGTAGTCCATCCAATACTTGCAGAAGTTGCCCTGGCTGGAATGGCTCAGTGGATTGAGTGCCAGCCTGTGAACCAAAGAGTCACCAGTTTGATTCCCAGTCAGGGCACAGGCCTGGGTTGCAGGCCATGTCCCCAGTAGGGGGCCTTTGAGAGGCAACCACACATTGATGTTTCCCTCTTTCTCCCTCCCTTCTCCCTCCCTACGCCTCCCTAAATAAATAAAAAGATTAACAGTCAAAACAAATATTTATTAAAAAATACTTGCAAAAGTTGCTAAGTATCCAGTCTTATAGCCCAAGGAAAGTACTTTGGATTTTAAGTATGTTGGGAAGCAAGTGGAAGATTCCTAGCAGGAAAGTTACCTGATCCGACTTCCACAGAGGGTCATCTGGTTCCTCTGTGACTCCCAGATTGTAAGCAGCAGACTAGAAGAGCCCTTTAAGAGAACAGTACCACAGTAATCTAGACAAGAAAAGGCAATTGAACTAGAGTTGTAGTAGTGGAGGCGCTAGAAAGTACTCAGACATGTTCTGAATACAGAGCCAGCATGACACGCTTAAGGACCAGAGATTACGTCAAGCACCATATTTGTGGTACAGCTAGAATCTGCCACCAGGCTTCCTGGTTTTCAATTCATCCCTCCGCATGACACCGAACTCTCCTTACCCCATGGAGTATCAGTGTTTAACTTTATACTGCCATGTGAACTATTCCTTTCAAAGAATAAGTTTGAAGTATCCTCAATACAGAAACAGCCCAGTTGGAATCTATTTCATAAACCATTAAATGCAAACAAAAAGTGCTATACGTGAAATAGTCACAGTGTTTAACATTCTGGCAAACAGTGTCTTGGACACATTCAGATGTATCCAAGACAGCAATGCTATTTAGATGAGCATTATATGGATGATACATATTAATTCACAACTGTTGTGTACTAGCAGACAAGGACATCCTTCGACTGGGTGTGAATAACTGAGAAATACTCTATTGATTTATCATTAGTCAGGAAACTTTCAAAATCCTCAATACTGTTTTTTTGCTATGAATAAACATCAATCTTGTCCTTGACCTGTCAGAATTCACAGTCTACCTTTCAATAAATTTAGTATTGAATATCCACTGTGTCAGGCAATACACTAGACATGGAAAACAAAAATGAATCGTCCATTTTTTCAACTATACAAACAAAAATAAACAAAAAAGATTTCTTAAAAACATTTTTTTTAACTGCAGAACTACCTGTTCAAAACTACTGATCAGGTAATGCTAGAGTAAACAGAACTAGATGTTTTTGGAATTGTCAGGAAAAGGTTTCCTGGATGGATGAATATGGGTTTTAAGAAATCAGATTTGACAGGTAGAATATTCCAGGCAAGGAAAATACAGCACAGAAAAGCTAAAGAGTACAAGCAAGTAAACCACGACCACACCCAGGAGTAATGGGACTGGATTATTATTAGCTATGGGTGGAGGAGGCAATTGGAGGAAATCTGCAAACACAAGCCAAGTAGTACACAACTGACAAATGAAGAGGGATAAAAGTGATAAAAACAAAGCATTTAAGTGTTTTTGTTGTTTGTTTTGTTTTGCTGCCTGAAGTACACATTATAAATGGGTGCCACTTACGGCAGACTTTTACATTCATATATCTCTCAACATTCATCAGTATGTGTCAACATGATTATTAAGTACTTTCATATACAACTTTAAAAAAAAAAACAGGACCCACAATGTAAAAGTTTTTCAAAACAAAACTGATCGAAAGAGCCAATTATGCATCAATACATGGACAAAGGCAATGAGAAAGGAGCAGTTTTCTACACCCGATTTTAAGTCGGGGAAACTGTGTTTTCTACCATGAGATAAAGCCTTTCAAGTGCTTATTAGCACAGTGTCTGGGCCGTAGTGAGCACTCAATTTATGGTTATTGTTTTGACCTTAGATCTTTCTTAACCATTTGGGATTGTTTCCTCACTTGCAGAGATGGGTCACAGATGGTTTCTGAGGCTCCTTCTAGACAATCTCCTATTTCAAGTAGGCATCGAATAAATATTTGCTGAACAAACAGACAAAGTAAACTGTCTTTCCTTGGGCCCTGGCTGAGTGCCCCTCCAAGAACCAGCAGGGAGGGAATATAGGATCCAACTGCTGGTCCCACATGCCAGGGTTTAGGGGTAGAGAGCACACTACACGCCCCTCACCTAAGACCAATAGGCGGAGGTGAACGAGTCGACTTCCCTCGCTCGCGCCCCGCCTGCGGCGAGAACACCCCACCCCAGCAGCCCCGCAGCGACCCACCCCCGCCGACGGCGCGGACACGCCCCTTCCGGCACACGCCCCGCCCCGCCCCGCCGCGAGCTCGCCGCCGGGTCCTCACTGCGCCCGCCCGGGCCGCGTCCATCCTCGACGCTCTGAGGTCACCGACGGGGCTGGGCTGCGGGGGGCGGAGGGAAGATGGCGGCCGCGGCCGGATATTGGCGCCGCCTCCCCCAATCCTGGAGCCGGCGCAGATGAGGCGGGTCGGCTGGGGCCAGCGGCACTTCGGAACCCGAGCTGGGGGGACGCTGGCGGTGGGGCCTGGCCCTGCTCTATGCCGGCGCCTCGGCTAGAGTGAGCGGCAACGGCGGCGACGCCTCTCCGCTCCGGCTCTTTCCCGGTGGTTGTGAGTCCGAGCGGGCGGCGGGCGGCAGAGGCGGCGGGGCCGGGATGGAGGACGTTAACTCCAACGTGAACGCGGACCAGGAGGTGCGGAAGCTGCAGGAGCTGGTGAAGAAGCTGGAGAAGCAGAACGAACAGCTGAGGAGTCGCTCGGGGGCCGTGCAGGGCGCTGGCTCCCTCGGGCCCGGCAGCCCGGTGCGAGCCGGCGCGTCCACTCCCTCCTCCGGCTCGGCGTCCCCTCGGGGCTTCCCCTTGGGCCTCGGTGTCAAGTCGACCGGCGGGGCTGGGTCGGGCCCGAGGCGGACGAGTAGCGAGGAGCTGCGAGACACCACCTCCCTGCTGGCGGCGGGCGAGGGCGGCTTGCTGGACGAGGTGGAGCCGCTGCGGCCCGAGGAGCTGGAGCGCCTGTCAGGCTGGGAGGAGGAGGAGGAGAGCTGGTGAGCGCGGGGCGCCGGGCCGGGGCTGGGCGGGGACGAGCCCGGGGGCGGAGAGCGTCTTCCGAGGGTCCCCCCGGGAGGGCACCTGGCGGGACACCTCGCTTTGTGTAGCCGGATCCGCTCTCCGACGGGGACTCGTGGCTTTCTCGCTTTGGCCGGGGGAGGGTCAGCTGGACTTGGAATTCGAGGCGTGCGAGAGGAAAGGATCTAGTAGCCAGTTCTCTGGGCTGTGGACCCCCTGGGCTTCGGATCCCGTTGGGGTCTGTGGGGTGGCACAGCCTGGGAAGGGCTGCTCGTCGAGGGAGGAGCCGGAGGTGGGAAACTGCTTGTAGGAAGGGATCCTGCTTTGTGTGGCAGGGAATAAATACATACAGGCTTTGGGATGGTGGCCTGAACATTTTGTATGTCGGGGAGGGGTCTGCTTAATGAGGAGGTGTCCCCGGGAGCGGTGAAGACCTTAGTGGTCTCAGTCTGTGCAGTGGGCAGTGCTTCTGGCGAGAGGGAGATGGGTGCGTTTCTGGCGGCGAGGGGGAGACCGTGTGAACCAGCACTCCCCTTTGGGCAGCGGGGTAAAGCTTGCTTTGTGTGCAGAGGGCAGAGGATGGTGCCGCTTTGTGTAAAAGTCAAGGGTGGAACAAGAGCCTTGGCTCTCATTTCTTAAACAAGCACTGGGTCTGGCTTTTTTTTTTGGAGGGGGACAGTTATCACAGCTGTCTTTTCTTTACATTTTTAAGTAGGGCTCTTGGAAAGCCAAAGCTGTATTTTCATAAGCCAACTTCTTGATAAAATTGTGACCCACGCGGTAATATCACTTCCATAAATAGAAAGGACATGTGAGGCAGTTACTCTCATTTTATTGCAACCACATAAAGCTGTCTATGGGAAATTCTTTCTCTTAATTTACCCTTTTATAAAGTTTTAACTTTTAGCTAAAATGTTTCTACTCTTTGTTGAAATTGAAACTTATAAGTTAGTGAAATCGAAGTCCTTCATGGGCTCCGGTACTGCAGGACTGTAACTTTACAGAGTACCAAGGTGGTTAAGAGCTTTGCCTGGATTCAGGCCCTGTCTCTGCCATTTACTAATTGTATGACCTTGGGCAAGTTATTCTGAGCTTCATTTTCTTCCTCTATTTGATGGTGAAAATAATAGTTCTTAACTCTATAGAGTTGTGAGGATTGAAAGAATCCATGTTAGCTTTTAGTACTGGGTCTGGAATATAGTGAACTCTTCGAGACTAGCTGCTCTTACTCTTAAGCCTAGTTATTTAAATCAAGATTTCCAAGATCTTAGAAGATCTTGGGCGAGAGTCTAAAGATTCTTAAAAGTTGATACCTGTTCATTAAGGCACTTACAGGCTTTTGGGGATCCAAGTTTTATGCAGTTAAATAACCTGGATGTATACAGTGAATTGCCAAAAAAAAAAGAGTGATAGGAACAAAAAGTTTTGAGAGCGCTCAGAAATTGAGAAGAAAATAATAGTCCAAAGTAGCCAAGGCAAACTTTAAGGACGGGAGGTGGCATTAGAGGGAGGGAGAGTGGGAAGGGAATTTATGCTCTGACAACTGCTGGAGCAGAGTCAGAGGTGTTTGTAACTTCTAGTTGGGAAGATTTGAATTACGGAGGTACTCTTGAATATATAATGCCAAGCCTTTGTTTTATTGTCAAGTGATGAGAAATATTATTAGAACTAACTGTGATACGGACAGTTTTTTCATAGTGTGAAATCACGTCCCCCCAAAGGAATCTTGGGTATGTATACACTTTAAAAGAACCCAGAATCATCCAGATATCATCACATGCCTCTTCCAAGTGACGATGATGATGCTGTAATAATGAGGATTAGCTGCACTCATCAGCCCATTTTAGATTATGTATTATTAGAACACATTGACTCCACTTGCAGAAGCTGATTAAGTCTTACAGCTTTGGTTTCTGAGTGTAGGACTTGTTATAGTGAAGCAAGTGTTAAATACTATCCTAGAAGTTTCTTTTGACTGGGTGGTTCCTGGTTACTGCTATGATCCTGACTACATTTCTTGATATTGTAGATGTCCTATACTTGCTGAAGAAATGTGCGTCAGTTGAAAGTTTGATAACTATATAGTGCTTTGGGATGTTGAAAGGGGGTGGGCGTTAGTGGCAGGGGGAGGAAGATTCAAAGAGTCAAGAGTTTTTTCTTTGTAAGGTGAAAATCCACTTCCCTGTAAGATACCTATTGTACCTTCTTTTCATGTAGAGGAATTGTTTTTTTTTCCCCAAGTGTACACCATATAATGCCAGTTCTGAATGTGTCAGTAGATACTGTGTGAAAAAATAGTGGTGGGTCTGACGTCAAATATATATGGAATAATCGAAAGTCAGCAAAAATAAATGCTTTTTTTGATGCTGTACTTTTTGATACGCTAATGTGAATTGAATCTAGTAAATCTCGAAGTGTTACGGTTTCCTCAGCTTCCCTGAGACCCTGAGGAACTGGTACCCATAGAACGTACTTAGAAAACAGTGCTCTAGAGCAGTGTTTTTTACAACTTTTTCTTCTTCTTTTTTTTTTGCTCCAGCTTCATGATCAGAAATACATTTGACATCATAGGCTAGTACACACATGTGTATGAATAGTTGAAACAAAAGTTTCACACAGCTACAGTTACTTTTAGTACACGTGGTACCCTCTGATATTTTCTGATCTGTTTCCTTTAGGAACCAGGCCTTTTGACATCAAAGCCTGTGCTTTTCCCGCTGTTTTTTTTTGCATTTTCAAGTACAATCTTTTTTCCACATGATTGACTCCTTAAAACATTTGAACTCTACTGTGATGATCCTCTGACCCCTCCCCAGAACTGCACTCAGCATTTAGATGATACTTGACCAGGCAGTGTGTGATGAATGTAATTGCTTGAGCTAAGTGCTGTTATTTTGAAACCAAGTATTTCATTAACAGTTTTAAATTCTGTTACTTATGCTTAATGGGAGCCTGTAGGGTCAGATGCACTCTGTACCTTGTAATGACATTCCAGATTGACAGTATTTTAGTTTTGTTCCATTGTTTGGAGGGGTAGGCCTACACCTTTTCCAAGCTTACTGTCTATCACCTTGCCTCAGCTGAACTTCAGTTTCTTTTGAAGAATGTTTATTTGACCTGTTTGAACAAACTGTTGGCAGAAGACAGAAGCTAAAGAAGAACATTTCTGCCTGCTCTTTGTCGTCTGGTGTCATTGTATACTTTGCTCCAGTCTTTTTGTACTAATCCTCTTAATGTAATTCTTTCTCCTTAAGTTTTTATTTGTTGAGATGAAATTCACACATAATAAAATTCACATATTTAAAGTGTGATTTACTGGTTTTTTAGTATATTCATAAATTTGTACTGCTGTTACACTGCTATCTAATTCAAACGATTTTCATCATTCTCACAAAAAACTCCAACTTGGTATCAGTCACTTCCCATTCCCCCAGGTCCCAGCTCCACTTATCTACTTTCTGTGTCTAGGGAATTTCCTCTTCTGCTCCTTTCATATACATGAAATCATATAATGTGTGGCTTTTGTGTCTGGCTTATTTCATTTAATACAGCAATATTCTTTTTTCTTTTTTTTTTAAGATTTATTTATGTTTAGAGAGGGGAAGGGAGGGAGAAGAGAGGGAGAGAAACATCAATGTCTGGCTGTGTCTCGTGCGCCTCCTCCTGGGGACCTGGCCTGCAACCTGGGCATGTGCCCTAGACTGGAAATTGAACCTGCCACCCTTTGGTTCACAGGCTGGCACTCGATCCACTGAGTCATACCAGCCAAGGCTTCATTTAGTACAGCGATTTTTAACCTTCTTTACCTCATGGCACACAAATTAATTAGTAAAAATGTGTGGCACACACACAATGTATTTTTTTGCTAATCTGACAAAAAATAGGTATGATTTTGATTTATTCACATCAGATGGCTGTTGTCCTGGCTCTTGTCATTTTTTATTTGACAGTGTAAGGGAAAGGAGGTCAGTGCCCTTGACTAAACAGTCAGGTATTGCATGTTTTATTCCGATTTTTTTTTTTTTTAATGTATTGGTTTGAGAGAGAGAGAGAGAGAGAGAGAAAGGACGGGAGGGGTAGAGAGAGAGACAGAGAGGAACAAGGATTTGTTACCCCACTTATTTATGCATTCATCAGTTGACTCTTGCATGTGCCCTGACCAGTGATCAAACCCACATTCTTGGCATACAGGGACAATGCTCTAATCAACTAAGCTAACTAGCCAAGTAGGTATTGCATGTTTTAAAAATTCTTGCAGTGCCCTGATTGGTGTGGCTCAGTTGGGTGTCCCACCGCAAAGCAAAAGGTCGCCTGTTCAGTTCCCAGTCAGGGCACATGCCTAGGTTGCGGGTTTGGTCCCCCGTTGGGGTGTGTGTGAGAGGCAACCAATTGATGTTTCTCTCTCACATCAATGTTTTTCTCCCTCTCTATTCCTCCCCTTCTCTCTCTAAAAAATAAATACTTTTTAAAATTAAAAAAATTCTTGCAGCTCACTGGTTGAAAATCGCTAATTTAGTATAGTGTTTCGACGTTCATCGATATTGTAGCATGTGTAATAACATTCTCTTTTTTTATTGCCATTTATGTCTGAATAATATTACCCCATTTTGTTTACCCATTTAGCAGTTGATGGGCATTTGGGTTTCCATCTTTTGACTACTATGAAAAATGCTGCTATCAGTATTTGTGACATTTTACATGGATATGTTTTTATTTTCCTTGGGTTTATACCTATAAGTAGGATTACTAGATAAAATGGTCACTCTATATTTAACTTTTTGAGAAATTACCAAACTGTTTCCACAGTAGCTGTGCCGTTTTATGCGTCCACAAGCAACATAATTGTGCAAGCGCTCCAGTTTCCGCATACCCTCGCCAACACTTGTTTCTGTGTGTGGTGGTGGTGGTGTTGTTGTACAGCCATCTGCTGGTATCTCACTGTGGTTCCGGTTTGCATTTGCCTAGTGACTGATGATGTCCAGCATCTTTTAATGTATTTTTTGGCCATTTATATGTCTTCTTTGGAGGAATGTTGGCTTGAACCATTTGCCCATTTTCTAAGTGGGTAACGTGTTTTCATTTTGTTAAATTGTAAGAATGCTTTGTATATTTTAGATACTAATACCTTGTGGGAGAGATGGTTTACAAATATTTAATATAATGTCCAGTTTATTTTTTCTTCTGTTGCTTGTGCTTTTGGTGTCATATCTAAGAAACCTTGCCTAATCTGAGTTCATGAGATTTAATCTTGGGTTTTTTTCTAGGAGGTTTATAACTCTTACATTTAGGTCTTTGATCCATTTTATCATGACAAAATACTTGTATACATAATATCAAGTTGACCATGTTAACCATTTTAAGTGTGTAGCTCAGTGGCGTGGAGTACATCCGTATTGTTGGGCAGCCATCCGTCCCCAAAGCCTTTTTGTCTTTCCAAAATTGAAACTCCCTGCCATTGAACAATACCTGCCTCCACCCCCAAGCCTGTGACGACTACCATTCTACTTTTTGTCCCATGTTTGACTACCTCAGGCAACCCATCTATGTGGAATCAGACAGTATTTGTGCTTTGTGACTGCCTTTTGTCATTTCCCACGGTGTCTCCAAGGTTCATTATGTTGCAGCACATCTCAGAATTCTTTTCCTTCTTTCTTTCCTTTTTTTTTTTTCATATTCAGTGGGCAAGAGGAAACAGCAGTTTTTTTCAATCCTTGCTAATATTCTGCTTTTTTAATATAATGTAAGGTTGGGGGTTGATGTCATTCTTAATTCTTTCTGTCCCTACACCTAAGCTTACATGATGTATATGGTGTTTATATTAAAATATGGAATGTGTTTTTCTATGAAAAAAAAAACTCCATAAAATTCAGCCTCCCAAACATGTAGTTCAGTGTTGTCAACCACATACATATTGTTGTACAACAGGTTCCCAGAACCCTTCCATCCTGCACACTGAAATATTATCTTCCCAAAATGCCAACTCCTTCCCTTCCCGACTGGCCCCACCCCCAGCCCCTGGCAACCACAGTTCCACTTTGTTTCTGAGTTGGACTGCTCTAGGTACCTCATAAAGTGGGACCATGCAGTATTTGTATTTCTGTGACTCACTTATTCGCTTAATATAATGTCCTCAAGTTTCATACATGCTGTAGCATATGACAGGGTTTCCTTTTTTAAGATAATACTTTCCAGTGTGTTTGTGTCCATGTGTCTTTATCACATTTTCTTTATCATTCATTCGTTGGTGGATGCTTGGATTGCTTCTGCCTCTTGTGAATAATGCCACTATGAACATGGGCATACAAATATCTGTACAGGTTCTTACTTTCACTTCTGGGAGTATACCCAGAAGTGAAATTGCTAGATCAAATGGTAATGCTACATTTAATTTTTTGAGGAAATACCAGTGGCACCTTGGTTCTCCAACTTAATTCATTTTAGATGACTGTTCAAGAAACAATTTATTCAAAAACCAAATTATTTTTTTCTCATTAGAAATAATGTAAATGATTTCATCCACTCTAGACCCCCAAATTATTCCTTCTTATAACCTTTCTTATATACATGTCTAATATACTATTTACTCTATAAATAAACACTTTAAAACCAAAAAGAACATGAAATGTAAATGAAAATTTAACAGAAAAGAAATGTACAGTAAAAAAAATTATGTACACTGTAGAACTTACCTTTAAAATGTTGAGAGCTGCTGATGACTGAATGGGGGAGGAGGGTGGGGGATATTATTGTTTAGATGCGGAGTCGCCTTCCATAAAAGCATCGTGGGGCTGTGCTTACGGGATTCCTTCTCTCTATGTCTTTCGGCTCCACTAAACCCTGCTTCAGGCTCACTGGGCTCTCTCACTAAAACCTGCCCAGTGATGTTCGTTTTCACCTGCGTTTAAACACTTGCCTGAAGTGAAACACTGTTGTCATCGAACACGTTTAATGGCTGCCTTTTTGTCATGGTGATATTTCTCAATAAAACTTTGCATTTTTCCCCATTTCCCAAGCATTTTCTTGATTAGTGAAGTAGGAATACCCTCCCTTCCCCTCTCCTTCTCTGAAGAGAGCCCCTCAGCTGTCATCTGTTGCTGCTCTGTCTGAAGGTCTTTGAGTTCTTTGATGGTCCGCTCAGCATTGTGATCCTCCACCAGCTCTTCTGCGTTGTCACCATCCACTTCCAAGCCCGAAGACTTACCCTGAGACACAGTGTCCTCCACAGCAGGCACAGGCTCGTCCTCAAAGCTCTCAACGTCCCAGCAGAGACTCAGGCCACAGTGTCCTCCAGGCCGACTACATGGTCCTGGAAGACACTTCCCCACATGCTTTGTCCATGTGCCTCAAGCAAGTGAGGACACTACAATGTTCTTTCTAGAACTCCCTACGGGTTAAATTAGTTTCAGAGGTCACCTCAAAACACCCCTGAAACAGTGACTTTGTGTAGAGTTTTTTAAAATGAGAAATGACCTGCTGGTCCCTGGGCTAGATAGTAGGTGACAAGAACCTACCAGTGATGAAGCTGTGTGCCTCCACTGCCGGGCCTCCAGCCTGGAGGGCGGGCTGGAGCATGGTCCATTACAGAAGTGCCCTGAGTGGCGGTTGTTTTTCCCAGAGGTGTTTCTTCACACTTGGGGTAGACACTTCATGAATCCATCCACTCAATAAAAAATCGCCTGGTTACCCAAGCCTTGCTGTTCGTGCTCCACATCCCATTCAGCTTGTTTTTCATGACATTATTTTGCTTGAAAACTCATGGGTTTTCAGAATGGTAGACCAGTAGAGGCTTCAATTTTAAGTCCCCAGTCACATTTCTACACAGCAATGTCAGCCTGTCCTTTATTGGTTTGTGTGCTGGAAATGACTTCTGTGTGATGTAGGTTCTCTTTGTCATTTTCTTGCAGAAGAGGCCTTTCTCATCACAGTTCAACTCTTGTTGGGGAACAAATCCCTCGGCCTCTATGTATTACGGAAATTTTGTCACAAAATTATCAGCATCTACTTTGTTACAATTGGTAGCCTCCCTGTGCCTCACTACACTATGAATCACACCTCTTTCTTAAGGTTACCAAACCACCCTCTGCCAGCCTTAGACAAACCACTTTCTACACTCGTTCCAGGGTGTCTTTCAGGAGGTCAGCATGCGGCATCTTCACTTTTCCTCACGTCATTGCCTCCAGAGTGGTATCACCAGCTAACTGCTCCTCTTTTATCCAAATCAGCAACAAGTTTTCTGCCCCTTCAGTTGCCTGTGATCCTTGTTTAATGCACTTTCACACCGTCAGCAACATCAACACTCCTGCTGACCTTTTCCTGTTGAAATCCTGTTCATCACGGATTTCACCATGCCCTACTCAGTAGTCAGATCAAATATGTAAACACTTCTATCATACTTGGCGGTTATTTCTTTTTTAAGCTCTTTTGTTGTTACAACTTTCCGTGTGCTTTGCTACTATCACTAACCTTCTTAGGATCCATGATGGCGCACTATATGTATTTAATAATAACAAGCAGCAACAAAAGCAAAAAAAAAACCCCACAACAATATTCATAGTACAGTTGCCCTAGATGTTAACAACGGGAGGTTTAGCGGCGAACTGACTCCTGCTTGCGCATTCTCTCCTTTGTCACCTGTGAGACGTGTGATCAGCATTCTCTCCTTTGTCACCTGCGAGACGTGTGATCAATCATACTAGTATCAGCACGACAGGGTTGTCGGGCTGAGAACTGGTTTTGACATTTTTTTTCATGAATAGCTTGGTTGAGAACCAAATTGTTCAAGATGGGAGATGTTTCAGAGCTGAGGTTTGAATATATACGGCTGAGCTAGGATGTATATTTAAACTTTTTAAATCTTTACCTAATTTTAATTTTCTGTTATTTTTTAATGTTATTTTGAATAGATTTATACTGTTACTCACCTTTGGTTATTATATGCTCCCCCCCCCCAATCATTCTGTCTTTTGGTCATTTGTCCTTTAACAACCTGAGGCCTATGTACATTTTTAAAAATTTCTTTACATAAGGATCCCTTTTTGTACTCATTATTCTTGTTCTAACTTGGACTTCAGAGCTCCTGGGAGTCAGATAACATAGTAGCAAAGAGCCAGGAATCTAAGAACTAGATAGCCTGAGTTGGAATTCCTGCTCCCACCCTCGTTAGCCAGGTGACCCTGGGTAAACCATTTAATCTCTGTGCTTGAACCTCTTCCTTATCTAGAAATACTGAAAGGGATACCTTCAGAGATTTCCTTGTTGTGTCCTGACACAAACCCAGATGGTATAGCCTACTGCACAGTATAGCCTGTGGCTCTGTAGGGAGGAAAAATAATTTTTCCTCTTCCCTTCAGGAGTCTCTTGGCTAAGACATTCCTATAATAAAAGACAAAGACAATTAACAGGGGAAAAAAAAACAGACAAAAGTTTAATAACATGTATACCTCATGTACACATGGGAGAGACCTAGGAAAAGTGAGTTCCTCACCTAAATGGGCTTAAGTCACCATCTTAAGTACCATCTTCAGCTCAAAACAAAAGAAGGTGGGGGTGAGGGAAGTCAGTTATGGGAGCTTACTGGAAAAAGCACAGTAGACCAGGGGAAGGTAGTTAGGCAGATTTAAGTCACGGCCATCTACACTGATGTGAGTTTTTAGGGATATGGTCGTCCTCTTCTTCCTGTACACAGAGGGGGACCCCTGACAAATGGAGACTCCCCTTGCAATGTAAATGTCTTACCGAAGGCATCCTCTCTTGGTTTTCAGAGCTTCCCTCGTATTTGCTGTTGCTTAAAAGTAAACAGCCTAAAAGAATTCTTAAGATAGAAACATATTTTGGGGTGACAAATTCTGTTCACCTACAGCTCCTAGACTACTGACCACTGTAGGTGATTGTAACACAACAGTAAATGCTTATGTAATACTTAGCCCTAAGATATTATAATGTCAACAACTTCAATGGGCCATATGAATTTTCAGCCCCATTGTAATCTTATGGGACTGTCCTGTTACATGTGATTCTCAATGTCTTGTCATGCAGTGCATGACTATCGAGATCATTATTGTACTGACCATATAGAATTAAGTGTATTATATGTAAAGTATTTAAAACTGTTCTTGGCACAGATTAAATGTATAAGTGTTAGCTTTCATCGTTGTCATCATTATCATTACTGTTTTATTATTTTAGTCCCAGACTCACCAAACTTGGCATTGAACTTAAAACTTTTCATTTTGGAAAATTTCAAATTTATACAAAAGTAGAGTTGAACAGTAAGTGAACCTCCATTTAACTTATCACTTATCTTCAACACTTAACCAACTCATGCCATTCCTATTTCACCTATACCATTCAAATGTCAACCTTCTGAAACATTTTGAAGTCAGTTCCATCCCAAATATCATATCATTTAAATACTGAATATTGTAGTAGAATATAAGGACTTTTTAAATGTAATTACAATACCAGTTTCACACTCCCCAATTAAAAATAATTATTTAATATGAAATGTTCTCTGAATGTTTTTAGGTCAGATATTCTAAAACTTGGTTTGCACATCTGTTTAGAATTTTCTTTCTATTCTGCTATAAACTCTTAAGACAAAACAGCATTTTCTTCTAGTACTTTGATTATTTTCTTTCTTTTTTAAGATTTTATTCTTAGAGATGGGGAAGGGAAGGAGAAAGAGAGGCAGAGAAACATCAATGTGTGGTTGACTCTCTCATGCCCCCCTACTGGGGACCTGGCCCACAACCTAGGCACATGCCCTGATTGGGAATCGAACTGGTAAAGCTTTGGTTCACAGCTCCGAGCTCAATCTACTGAGCTACACCAGCCAGGGCTGGTCATTTTCATTTCCTTAGTTAATTTGTTGGTGATCGTCAAAACAGGTCTAGTTCTCATTTCTTCCTCAACCTTTTGAGATATTAAAATCGTTGAGGTAAATCAAGAATGTCCTAAGTGTTTCACTATGTGCAGGGTGAAGTTTTCAGCATATGTCTAAATACTTGAAGTTGTCCCTTATCACTATTAGCATCTTTTCTTTGTACTAGAATTGAAATTTGTATTAGGTAAGTAGTATTATTTTTATCCTCTCTCGGCCTGTTGATCTGTAATCAACTACTGTAATATCATCCTTGCGTAAACCAAAATTAATTTTAGACTGTTATAAAAAGTTAAAAAAAAATTTTTTTGAGCAAAAAGAGCTGTACTCTAGAAGACACAGATTCAGGTAGCAACCTATATTTTGCTCCACCAAGAGAAAGGAGGGGTTACCTTTTATAGAGAATTCTCTCCTACACCCACCCACCCACATGTGGTTCCCATTTTGATCCATTTCATGAGAGAGTTCCAAATTGTACAGTTCTTATAGGTTGATATAGATGAATTTGTGTAGTTCTGCTTGGACAGGACAGTTCTCAGTCCATTGGTTGAAAAAGGAAAGTAGGACTTCCCTGTGGTGGTTGACTCAGGTGGCATAGCACGCAGCACGTAGTGCAGGAAGCCCAGAGTTCATCCTGAGGCTCTTCCACTTACACAGAGAATGTGGGGAGTCTCTGTCAGCAAATGGCTGCTAGACTCTTATTGTTCATAAAATGTGGGTTCTCAATTGACTGTAGGGAGGAAACTGTAGCAGATAAATTCCTTCTCAGAGTTCTAACCAACTGAATCTTCTCAGGGTCCGCAGTTTTAACATTTACAATAACTTAACATTCTCTGTACTTTGATCCATGTACTTGCAGTCTTAGACTCCCACATTTTTGTAAAACAATGTAATTTTAGTCTTAATTTTTCAGAAATCTACAGTTTCTTCATTGAATTTATCTAAAACCAGGTATACCTTTAGTGGGGAAGAGTTGAGTCTCAAAGAAAGAATCCTTTATATACTTTTTTATCAGACTTTCTCAAACCACATAGAAAAGAATGAACAAATGATATAATACATTAAAACCTCTACATTGCTATTAAAAAATATTCATTGTTGAGAGGTAGGGTTAGGAAGTGACTTCTCCATGTCTTCAAGCCTGTTGTTTTTTCTATTCCTTTTGTGAATTGTGCTAATCAGAAAGGAATTTACTTGTGGGGAAAAAAGGAGGTATATGTGTGAAATACTTTCCAAATGAGTTTTAGATGATTTATCTACTCTGTTGTACTGTTGTAGGTGAGACTTTTAATATTCCTTATGTATTTGTACAGATTGTATTACCTAGTCAGTGTTAGTTAAAATTAGTCTTAGTATCCAGAGCTTCGTGGCTTTATTATTTTTTCCCTTTTTCTTATTTCTTACCTTTCAGAGATCCATTATTATTGACAGCCCCTATATCTGTAGTGGAGACAACAGATTTAGAACAGAGATACTAGGGGAAGCTGATATGAGTTGTCAGGTTCTTTGCAGGGCCCCCAGAAACTTTTGCAGAACACAGAATTATAGAAAACAAAGTTAGAAATGGACTGAGATCAGATGGTCATGCCTTGTGTTTTTAAGATGTTTAATATCCAAGCTGGCCAGGGCAGGTAATTATTTCTTAAACATTTTGATTAGAGGTTTCATAAGTTTCTCATATCCTGTTAAATCCACTTTAATTTGAATCAGTTTTCTCTTAAGTTTATGAAGTCACTTTAAACTCAGGCTGATTTATCATCAGTAAATTTTATTGATAAATGGCCCCAACTTAAAAATAGATAGGTATGTGATTTTTATTTACTGTGTTTTTTCACTTGTAACCCTTTGCTTCACTAAGAGTGGACTTTATTACATGACCTCTTTGTTTGTTTTTAAGATTTTATTTATTTGTTTGTTTTTAGAGAGAGGGGAAGAGAGGGAGAAAGAGAGGGAAGAAAATATCAATATATGAGAGATACATCAATTGGCTGCCCCTCACACGCCCCCACTGGGGACCTGGCCCTCAACCCAGGCATGTGCCCTGACTGGTAATCGAAGCAGCAACCCTCTGGTTCACAGGCCAGCACCCAGTCCACTGAGCCACACCAGCCGGGGCGACCTCTTTGTTTTATGTGTCCTTTTTGTAGGGGCCACTGGGAAAATTCTCCTTCAGTTTAATATGATTAGCAGTTTAATTTATATAATTATTATGACTTATGAACAGTTAGCAGTCATTCACTGTTTAATATCTTGAAGGGTTTTTTTTTTTTTTAGACCATTCTTGTACCAAGGAGATGTTACTTTAAAATAACATGGGGTGGGGTTATGGGGTTAAAATTTTTAAATGAATCAGAAGTTACATCTAGATGAGAGTTTTATGCCCTTCTTGGGAGTGGTTTTCCAGTGATTCTAAAGTGGCTTTAATTGTTTTTTCACTAATGGAACAAATATTTAGAGCCCCTGTGTGTGAATAGCACAGTGTTGGGAACACCGAAAAACATCATAATGAAGGTTTTTGAGTTATTAAAAAATGGAAGTTAGATAAAGAAGGGGCCACATGGCTGGTAAAATAATATTAGACTAATTCTATACAACTCTGGAAATTATTACTAGAACAATAGGTATGAATTAGAGGGAGACAAGTTTTTATTTAATGTAAGGAAGAATTTTCCAATAGAACTGTTCCTAGATGGTATGGACTGCCTTTAAAATGTGTTGTAAGTAACTGTTAGCAGTGAAGACTGCTGACAGGTCCTACGGCAAGGGATATTACAAAGAGATAAAAAGTTGAATTAGGTTACTTCTAAGTGTTCTTTTTACTCTCTTTCTGTGATTAAGATACTGTAACCTATTTGGGAGACAAAATGCTCAACTCGAATGTGGCAGGAATCTTGAGCAATGGAAGCATCATGGATGTTTTTCTTCTAAATCTCTGGCACGTTTCTCTGAATATCCTCAGTAATGGCAGATTCTATTTCTCTTGAGGATAGGATTGAAAAAGTCATTTTTATGTCTAGAGAATAAAAATGAGTTAGCAAGATATTTAAGGTCCTCAGCAGCCAGTTCTTTCCCAATTCACCTTTTTTCTAGATTTATTTGCTGTTGCCAGAGAACTTCATGAATATTCATAGTCTGTTAGCTTTTGATGTTCCTTCTGCATAAAGCACCTTTTTTTCTGTCCTTTGAAATTCTAAATTCCCCATTTGGTTTACTTCCTCTTCAATGTTACCTGTCACTATTTATATATCCTTTTTTAGAGTTCTGTAGCACGACAACCTTATAATTTGGTCTGTGTAGATTGTGAGCAATTTAAGCAGAGGGACAGTATCATACTCATTTTTATGTTTCTAAACAGGCTCACAGTATCTTGTGTGTAGTAAGGTTTAGTTACATTACATTAAATTTAATCAGTCTGATTATCAATGCTGTTAGGTTGAAATGAGATGAGACTGTAACGAGACCAAATTTCTGGTATGACTTGCATGACCCTTATGCCAGTTACAGTTGAGGAACCTCACACATATTCCACATAGTGGTGGTATTGAATATGTACACTCCCATGATGAATTAAGAAAGAAAATACTGTGTAGATACAGTGTCTGATGTTAAAAATCAGTTTTAAAATTAATCAAAATAGTGATGTCTCTCTTTGGTAGAATAGTAGATGTACCTTGTTTTAAACTTCGTATTTTTGTTGACTTCTAAATTTTCTATTGTGAACACAAATTACTTTTGTCGTTTAAAATATTCTGTTGATAAGATTTAAGTCAGTTTTGTTACCCTATGTTCAGATAGACGGGGATCTTACTATAACATGAGACATTAAAAAACTGTTGATGCTTTCCTTGTTACTAAGTGGTAGTAAGGTGAAGAAATTTAGACATGAGTTTTTGATAGAACTGGAGCCCAAGTCAGCTAATGTGTGTGATCTTGTGATCTATCATTCATTTTTAACTTTGTATTTTAAAAATGAAATTCCACAAGTATAAATATTAATGAGTTTATCATATTTACCTAAATAAAGTAGGTAGCTCATTTTTGCAGGCAGAACCCTAAAACTTCTTTATTTTCAGGGAATGTCAGATAAGGAGCTTCAAAGCTGTGTAGCTCACGTCCTGTGAGCCTTCTGGGTCACTGATGAGGCAGCTCTCCTCAGTTCCATCTCTGGAGGCTCTCCTGTATGCAAATACGTATTCCAGACTACCCAGGAAAACTGGTGCTGATGCGCTGGTACCCCAAAGGGCTTCTTCCCTTCTCCCTCCATGTACCCAGATCCTGCCTCCTTGCCCCTCTTTGCCCCTCTGCTAGGAATGTACCTATACTGTAAATTAGTTTAATTTTGTAAAAGGAGATAATTAATAGCAGATTTAAGTGGTGTCTTAATTCAAATTAATTGAGTTACACTAATGGATTTTATTATAGTAATGAACTTGTAAACACATGTAGATTTTAAGACTTTCAGTAATATAAATTCTTATTTTGCCAGTTCCATTTATTCAAAATCACATCCTCTGGGATCTTTCATTTGGAAATCTAAATTATGGAGGAAATGGACATCTTTTGGAACAAAGTAGCTTATTTAAAAGGAAGTCTTTTAAACTAGATCTTTAAACTAGGTGTGGTTCAAAAAATGCAAACCATAGAGTTGCTTTGCTTTGATCTGGGAAAAGGCTCAAATTCTGGAAAAAAATGGAAATTTCTTAAGGATGTTAAAGAACTATAGGGAAAAGAAGAAAAAGTGATTGTATAATAGAAGCAGGATAATGCAATTCATAATATCTGACATGAAATTAGTGAAAATATTTGGAAAGATAAGGTAGCATCTAGTTAAAAATGAAGAGGTTTAGAATTCATGAGATGACTTAAACTATCCCACTCCTATAGTTTACTAGAAGGAAGCCCTCCCACACACTGCCCTCCTGTTACTTTGTTCAGGAGCTTCTTAGCTCCCTTGAGATAGTAAAAAAAAAGTACACAGAAAAAATAAAAATAAAAATAAATAATTTTTTAAAAAGCACACAGCTACGTTTGTTTTGTTTAGAAGGTGTGAACAAGAAGCGGGGGGTTGGCCAGGCCAAGTCTGTAAGTGACCATGAGTCTGATAAGCTTGAAGAATGGAATTGAATAAATGCTATCCAGTTAGTGAGGCAGTTTTTAAGTACGCATTTCATGCCTAATTAGTACTGTAGTTTATTGTTATAATGAGCTCTGATTGTGTCTTAATAACTATTTAGTAGATATAAAAAGAATACTGTAATTTAGTAATTTTAGGATGTGACTATCTTTTGAGCAGACCCACTATTTACCCCTCTAAGAGGGAGATAATAGGTCTTGCCATGATTTGTCATATAGTGAAATTTTTATTTGCCATTGGTTGTTCCTAGCTAGGGCTGATCTGGAGAGGGTTAAGAAACAAATTTTTAAAAATCTTATGAATCTCCCTGTCCAGTGTTGCTCAGTTGGTTTGGAGTGTTATCTCATAGGTGGAAGGGTTGCAAGTTTGATTCTTGGTCAGGGCACATGCTTAGGTTGAATAATCCATCCCTGGTTGGGGAGTGTACAAGAGGCTTCTGATTGCTGTTTCTCTTTCACAGCCATGTTTTTCTCCTCCTCTCTCTCCCTCTGTTCCCCCAACAACAACAACAAAAAAACACTTTTTGAATCCTAGAAACATGAATCTAGAGGCTTGGAACTTAATGAGCAGGTACTGTAGGTCTTGATGGTAGTACTCCATGGTAGCCTTTGAAGAAGCTAACGACCAGCGCTGTGTGAGGTATAATAATCTAGCTTTGCCTTAATGCATCTCTGAATTCCTGTCTAGCCCCATGCCTGACTAGTGGTCGCTGCTACATATATATTTGTTTAAATGGCTGAGTAAAGAGTTATACTAAGCCTTGAAGGTTCCTCAAGTTTAGATTGGAGACAGAATAAACACAGAATTCAGTTCCCTTTGAAACCAACAATGAGAGGTCATAGAAAAGTTTATATGGGCTTGAATGTGAGAGTTGGTACTAAAGATTTAGGTACAGATGGAAGGGTATTTCTTGCTCTTCTGTCAGAATCAAAAAGTTTAGGAAAAGCTGAATCTGAGTAGGGTGAAAAGAAAGCCTGTGAAGATATTTAAGTGAAGATTGCTGGGGAACAAGTGAGAAATAAAGTTGTGTCATTGCATTGGAAACCATACTGTGGATGGCCTGTGAAATCCAGGAGATTTTTCGATATTCTTAAGAAAACGATGTTTTGGAAAGTTTAGTGTGGCAATAGTATGTAGGGTATGTAGTTGGGAACAGAAGGCAGTTACCTTTATGGACTAGAAAGTTGAGTTCCTGAGCTTTATGAACCTTTTGTGCCCTGAAGCACGTGGCAAAACTGGAATTCAAACCAGAGTATTGAGTCCATAGTGATATTCTTTCCACTTCATTCCAACAGCTTATAATTGCATGAAAACATCTTATCAAGCTAAATGATAAAGATAAGATTTGTTTAGTTCCTCTTATAAAACATCCACATTTTAGAAATATTATTTTGATCTTACTAGTTTTCTTAGATGAGGATATCGACATTTTGGGCTAGATAATTCTTTCTTGTGGGGGCTGTCCTATCCATTGTAGGATGTCTAGCTGTATCCCTGGCCAAACAAAAATGTCTCCATACATTGCTAGATGTTCCCTGGGGCTAAATCACCCCAACTATTGCCTTAAAACACGCTTACAGTGTGGTGTCAAACTTAACAAGAATTACTTAGTGCTGTATTGCAGGAATAAATACCATATTCAAGTAACTTTGCTCCACATATATTTCTAAGTCATAAAATAGTAATGTTTTGAAAATTAGGAAAAACTAAAGTAGTTTTAGGAAAACAAATAGGAAAAACAATAGGCTTAAATTAGGACTTCTTGGGCAAACTGGGATGAATGGTCACCCTAGGAGTGATCAGACATTTATTAAATACCTAATGGGTTGGCCAAAAAGTCTGTTACGTTTTTGTTTTGTTTCCCTGTAAAATAAAAAACAAATTTTTTTAGTATGTCGGCTATCTCCCTCTATTGGCTTCCAGTGGGTAGAGGCCAAGGGTTCTGCTAAACCTCTTCCAGTGCATAAGACAGCCCCACAGCAAAGAATTGTTTGGCACAAATATCAATAGTACCAAGAAACTTGGCAAGCCACTTTTGACACATTGATCAGTCTCAGCACCTTCTCCATACACTACACAAATCCTTTTTATGTGTTTCACTTGTTTTTACCTTTCTTTAAATAATAAAGCATAGTATGTTGAAAATGTTGCATTATTTTCTTCCTTCTTCAATATTAAGATGGCTGCACAAAAATTCACCAATTTTGATAAGTTTTCAAAAAATGCATGCTGATATAACAGCTGTCACAATACAATCTAACAAAATTGTTTTGAAAAGTTAAAGACAACTAAGCACTACCAGAGCCATCCTACGGAAAAAACTAAGTGAACTTTTTGGCCAACCCCATACTATAAGTAGAGCACTATGTTAACATGATAAGGAGTAGTCATAACCATAGCATTTACCAGTAGAAACCTTGTGGAAAAGGTAAGTCTTGAACTGGTCTTGAAGTAAGGCTTGCTTTAGTCAAGTAAAATGTAAAGGAATTTCTCCACCTGCCCCCCAAGTAAAAACAATTATGAACAAAGACATCTGTGATTAAACTGGCCATGATGAAGTGAACATTTATTTCACCATTTTGGCTGGACAAATAGTTTTGTACTGGAGTACTTGGGAGGGAAGATCAGAGGATGTCTTTTTGGATCAGATGGCACAGGTTCTTGAAAATTAAGCTGGGACTGTATCCAGTGGAAGAGTTTTTGAGCTGTGAGACAAAGTTATACTCATCTGTGTTTTAGAGAGCTAAGTGATAGAGGGTAGAAAATAGAAAGATGGAAAGTCTGGTACAGGGAGACTGGTTGAGCTTAATATTGGATACGATGAGAGTCTACACTGGAGTGGAGTGGAGGGGAAATGAAAAGGAGGGGATGGATTTGAAGGGCATTCATGAATTGATTGGATGTTTTGATTGAATATATGGACAGAGAAAACAGACCAGGTTAAGCATACAAATTTTCATTTGTTGCCCTGGCTGGTGTGGCTCAGTGGTTGAGCGCAGGCCTGTGAACCAAAAGGTTGCTAGTTCAATTCCCAGTCAGGGCACATGCTTGGGTTGCTGGCGAGGTCACCAATAGGGGGCTCCTGAGAGGCAACCACACATTGGCGTTTCTCTCCCTCTCTTTCTCCCTCCCCACTCTAAAAATAAATAATATCTTAAAAAAATGCTAAATTATCTTTAGCACTTTAGTTACCTAATGTTCTAGGCTAACCTATTGTTGAGGTTAAATTCTTACATTTAAATATATATGTTTAAATATATTTTTATCTAAGTGTATGTATTTAGATTTCCTCCTATTATTTGGTCCATATTTTCACATAGTGGATAAAAGATTATATTAATAAACCTCTGTTACCAGTGTTTTGTGGATTCTAACTTTATGCTCATATCTTCTTGGATAATACTTTTGCAGAAACTTTCTCAACAATTAAAAATATATATTAATTTAGCCCTGGCTGGCATAGTTCAGTGGATTGAGCGCAGGCTGCGAACCAAAGCATCGCAGGTTCGATTCCCAATCAGGGCACATGCCTGGGTTGCAGGCCACAGCTCCCAGCAACCACACATTGATGTTTCTCTCTCTCTCTTTCTCCCTCCCTTCCTTCTCTAAAAATAAATAAAATCTTTAAAAATATATATATATATATATTAATTTTTAAAACCTAACTTTAGTTGACAAGTCATTATAGTATACATTATTATTATCTGGGATTTGAAGGATATGTTATATACTGAAAGTTATGACTTTTAGCCATAAGTACCATGGCGTCTACAGGATAAGATCCTGTTTAATGCATTTCTGAGATAAAGGAGTTAGCTACTAACAAGCTCTAAAATAATCAGTGTGGATTACATATACACATCTTTACATATGTAACATATCTGTGTGTATATTTGTTGAATATACATATACCCATGTATGTTTTCCGTTGACTACAAAATTCTGCTATCAGTAGTGTTTGCTATCTTTGTACATGATTGTGACTCAAAAGATATGTTACTTAATATGCATGAAGACTGTCTCTTGCATTGCAGATACCACAACAATTTGCAGAGTCTGGTGTAGTTTGAGACTAGCAGTCTTCCTGGGGTCTTTTCTCAAAGAAAAAGCAATTCAGTTTCTGATTGCTGCCCTCTTCGGTTGGTCTCACCATAACTATTGTTTGCCAGCAGTATATGGTTAGGCCTCAATGCTAGAAGTTTGTCTTTTTAAAGAAGTACTTTTCACCCTAAGTTCTGTGACATCTTAGGGAATATCAAAATTGTTTTGATTTTCTTAAAATTAAAAAACCCATGCCATACTGGAATGAGAATCAGGAGAGTCATGAAAACGGAAGCATAGAGTGTCACTGTCTAAAAGTTTGGGTTCCGTTAAATGCTTCAAAGCTTTTCTTCTGTCTGCTCTGCTTTTTCTGCCTGCTTTTTTGTTTACCATGTTGTGTTCTGCCGTCACACCTGCTGTTTCTGTATCTATCCTACCCTGCAGCTAATGCTGCTTCAGTGCTTGTAAACTGTTCTGCTCTGACTCGACAAATGAATTTGCCTTACTAATAATTGCTGTTATTATTGGTAACACTGATGATAGTCCCCTACAAACCAGAAGGGTATTTTATATTTGTTCATATAAATTACATGCCTTTAAGTCAGCTAGTGGGCTAAATACAATAACAAATGCCATTATGATCCATCAAAAAGACTTTATATATACATATATACATTATATATACACATATATTTTATATATATATAAACCTAAGATACTTTTCTTATATTGAACTGTGATTTTTGTGTTGGAATAATGGGATTGATTGTAACTTACATTCTACCATTGGTATGGCTTAGGAAAGAAGAGCAGGAATAGCAAGAGGCTGTTAGAATGGTTACTGTATTGAAGCCTTTAACTCAAGGATCTTTTGCATTCTCTTTAAAAATGGTATTAGAAAATAATAGTTAAGAGCACAGGTTCTGCAGCAATTCTTGTTTTGCCTCTTAGTAGCTGTACTACTTTGGACAAGACATTTATCTCACTGTGTCTCAGTGACCTCATCTGTAAATAGTGCATTGTAATAGTACCTCTTTCATAGGTTGATTTGTTGTGAAGGTTGAAAGAGTTAGTATATTTAAAATACTGAAACCGTGCCTGACATTTAATAAGCACTTGTTAAAATATAAATAATAATAATATTTATTATTATTGCCACATTGAGAAAAATTGTTAAATCATTATTAAGCAGTGTATCTTAATAGTTTAGAATTATTAAATTCTAATAATTTAACAGTGGGTAATTAATTAATTAATTCTAATTAATTACTAGAATTATTAAATTCTAATAATTTAATAATGGGTAAATTACCCACAATTTAATTGTGGGTAAAACCAGAGATACTCAAAAAGGCCACATTGATCTTACTTTGGTATGTTTTATCTTTCTTCACATGTATTTATAAATATTATGATCATTGCAGTTTTATTCAGTGTTCATCCAGGTGCATTAGATCATCTCTAAATGGCAGGGATTACATGTCGAACTTTATGAGGCAGAGGCTCTGTTCTTTTACCTTGAATATGCCTACTCAGTAAATAGAGAAGGGTGATTTTGAGGTATTAAAATCTGATTTTACTTTACCCATAAAAAATTTTACACCAATCTAAAGAAATTTATTTCAATAAAATTTTTAATATAACTTTTATATTTACCTTAAGAAAAGTTATATTTTTTGTTGTCCTTAGCTTCAGTTGACTACAATATGAAAAGTGATTGCTATGGTTACCCTAAATTCACCAAAGTAACTCTAGTCTCCCTTCATATCTCCATTACTGAATTGCGTCTACCATGTGTGTATGCATAGAGAAGTCAGCAGAGACGTGCTCCAACGGTAACTTCAGGGGTAGAGTTGGTAGGAGGAAAGAGGTTATTATCACACCATACATCTATACATTTCTGTATCATTAAACGTTGTTATACTTTTAAAAAATAATGAAGTTATATTCCTAGTTGTTTTTATCACCAGTATACAATATAAATATGTGACTTATATGGGTCAAAATATTTTTTACTGTAAGTTTTATAATATTCTTGTTCTTAATTACATTTCTTATTAGTTGTCTAAGTATTTAACAACACATAAGTTACATTTAATGGTAGTGATGGTTCCAAGACAGTGATTTTCAACCAGTGTGCCACAGGAATTTTTAAAACCTGCATTATCTGTCTGTTTAGTCGGAGGCACTGACCTCTTTTAAAACCCTTAGATTGTCAAATAAAAAAATGACAACAGCCAGTACCACAATAGCCATCCGGTGTGAATGAATTAAAATTATACCTTTTTTTCTTTGGTCAGATTGGCAAAAAAATATTTTGTGTGTACCACAGAATTTTAGTAATTTGTTTACGTGTGCAGTGAGATGATAAGGGTTCAAAATTGCTGTTCTGAGGTGAAAAGTGGTATCCTGAAAGGCTAATTTAAATCGCTTTATTGAAATATAAATACATATCAAAAAATTCACCTGTTTAAAGTATACTATGATTTTTAGTATTCAGTGATTTTTACTACATTTACAGAATAGTACAACCATCGCCATAATCCTGTTTTAGAATATTTTCAACATCTCCAAAAGAAACTTTGTACCCCTTGGCAGTCAGTTCCCATCCCTCTTCTCCACCCTCTCTCCCATCCTTAGGCAAGCACCAATTTATTGTACTTTCTGTCTCATAGATGTGCCTGTTCTAGACATTGCATACAAGTGGATTTATTCAGTGTGTGTGGTCTTTTGTGGCTGGTTTCTTTTACTTTTGAGGTTTGTTCATATTGTAGCATTTTTATCACCTCTAACACATTTTTAAATGTCTCTTTTCTACTTGTAAATACCAATGCAAAAAATTCACACAGAAATATGAAAGTATAAATTAAGTCTCTTAAATTGAAATGAGGGAGATGGAATCTCCTTTTTGATAGGGTGTATCTAAGTGGCTACAAAGATGTTCAAGGAAGGTTTCCCTGAATAAGTGACATGTAAGACTCAGTCAGAAGTAGAAATGGGCTGGCTGAAGTTGGACGGGGAGAATGAGGTAAGCAAGAGGTAGAATTTAATTTGTTTCAGGCAAGGGGAACAGCATGTACAAATGACCCAGAAGTAAAAGCTCTTTCCTGGAATCAAATTAGTACCATATGGCTGCTATTTAGATCTGGTTGGTGAAAAGGGGTGTGAAATAAAGCTTTTTTAAAAAAGTACTGAAAGTTTTTTCATTGCTTGTGTGTAAGGGCTGTGGGAGCCTTTTTTTTTTTTTTTTTTTTTTAAAGACTCTATTCCTCTATCCTAAGGGAAAAAAGAAACTGGCACAGAATTTTTAGCAAGGGAGTGTTACAAAGGGAGATTTGTATTTTAAAAACCAGTTTGGTTGCAGTGTATAGAATGGATTGAAAGAAACAAGACCAGAAATTATTTAATTAAAAAAAATTATTCTTTTTTCAACATTGTTTTAGCTATTCTTTGCCCTTTACCTTTTTATATAGGATTTAGGCTTACCATGTCAACTTCTGTGAAAATGCCTGCTGAGATTTTTTTCTTTTTTGGGGGGGAGATCATGTTGATTCTGTAGCTAGATTAATTTGGAAGGATTGAGAACCTAACAAAACTGAGTCTTCAGATCTGTGAACATGGTACATCCCCATTTATTTGTTGTCTGTAATTTCTCTCAGCAGTGTTTTGTCATTTTCAGAGTACAACTCCTGCACTTCATTTGTTAAACGTAGTCCTGTTTTATTCTTTTTGAAAAGTATTCTGAATGAAATTGCTATATTTATTTCAAATTCAAATTGTTCATTGATAATATATAGAAATACAGTGGATTTGTTTTGCCTGTTCTTACATCCTATAACCTTGCTAAACACATTTATTTGAGTTTGGTTTTTTTTTTGGGGGGGGGGTCCTACAGAGGATTTTCTGTATACAGGATTATGTTTTCTGTGAATAAAGACAATTTTACTTTTTTCTTTCCAGTAAGGATGCCTTTAATTTTTTTTCTTGCCTTATTGCACTGGCTAGACACTCTAGTACAGCACTGAATAGGAATGAGAGTATATATTCTTAACGTTATTCCCAGTCTTAGGAAGAGTATTCAATATTTAACCATTAGATTTATTTTTTTAACATATTTGTCTAGGATTGGCATTATTTTTTCCTTAGTATTGATAAAATTAATAAGTGAAGGCATCTGGGCCTGGGCTCCCCCCCCCCCAGGAAGATTTCTTAATTACTAATTTAATTTCTTTTTATAAGTATCTTCAGATTCTCTATTTATTTTTTTGTTCCATTTGGTAACTTGTATCTTTCTGGGAATTTGTCTAATCTATCTTAACTTTGGTGTTTTGTTGGCATAAAGTTGTTCATAATACTTCCTTATAGTGTTACTCCCTTGTAATAAAATCTTTTTGATACTGTGTTTGTAGCAGTGTTCGCTCTATTATTTCTGCTTTTGGTAATTCATGTTTTCTCTCATGTTTTTAGGTAAATCTAAAGATTTGTTCATCTTTTGGTCATTTCAAAAAGCAAACTTTGGTTTTTTTTTCTTGTATTGTTTTTCTGTTTCATTAATTTCTGCTAATATTTATAGTTTCCTTCCTTCTTACTGTCTTGGGCTTAATTTGCTCTTATTTTTTAATGCTTAGATTGTGGATTTGAGACTTCTTTTCTCTCCTGATACGTGTTTAAAATTATAAATTTTCCTCTATGAGTGCCTCCTTAGCCTCATCACATATTTATCAGTATGTCAGTTTTGTTCTTAGGTCAAGATAGTTTCTGGTTTCCCTTGTGATATGTTCCTTGACCCATGGCTATTTATGAGGGTGTTGTTTAATTTCTAAATATTTGGGATTTATGAAATTTCTTTTTGTCATTGGTTTCTAAAATTTAATTCCATTAGTGGTCAGAGAACAGACATTGATGAATTCTGATTCTTACAAGTTCAGAAAAACTATTTTATGGTCTAGATGGTGTTATGTCCTGAAGAGTGTTCCACTTGCACGTAAAAGGAATGTGTATTCTGTTATCTTTGGTTAGAGTACCCCATAAGTGTTGGTTAAGTAAAGTTGATTGATGATGATGTTCAAGTCTTCTATGGGCTTACTGATTCTCCAGTTCTTTTTTCAGTTGAGAGGGGGCTATTGAAAATTTCAGACAAAATTCTAAATTGTCTCTTTCCTTTCAATTTTACTACTGTTATTAGGTATGTTTATACTTAATTGTTATGTCTTCCTGATTTATTGATATGCTTCTCTTTGTCTCTAATAATACTCCTTACTTTAAGCTCCAGAGCTTCTGGTGATTGTTTTGTTATGGTTGCATTTATGTCTGCCATCATTCATTCATTCATGCATTCATTAATTTTTACTGCTTTCAGCTTGACGCAATTGTTTCTGCTCTTTGTCCCTCCTTTAATTGTATTCTCAGTATGATGAGTGATTTTTATTTCATATTCTGAACATTCTGTGTGTTACATTGTAACACTCATTACTATATCTCTCTTTCAGTAGTCAGGCAGTCACCTTATTTGTGTGTAGTGTGTGGGCCTGGACGGGTGGGTGTTCAGCTCCCTGCTAGGTGCTGCTGATACCACTTCAGTAGTGGAGCAGTGGCTCACACCTCCTGCTTCCAGATGGAGTGGGTGTTAGATCAGCTCCCTCTGGGTCCTACTGACACACTGGGGGTGGGGAAAAGGGAGAAGAGGTAGCCCACTCTCCATTGCCTCCTTTTGCCTCCTTGATGCTAGGTAGGGGTGGAGGCTCAACTCCCTACTGGGCCTTTATGGCTTAATTTTAGCAGAAATAGGGTAGTGAAGTAATAGGTTTCAAGTTTTTTTGGCAAGTTAAAAACTTGATACATCTCAACTTGTTGCAAGTTGCATTGGCCATCAATAAACTGGCTGTGCCCATTAGAAATAAGTCCCTCTTAATTAAACCATATATTATTATTTAAGAAATTCAAAAGCGTCAGCTGAAAAAAAAAAGGTTTATAGTAGGCACAATGGTTATTTTTTAAAAATCCTTACCTGAGGATATGTTTATTGATTTTAGGGGTGGGGTAGGGAGAGAGAGAGAAAGATCTGTCAGTTACCTCATGTACACGCCCTGACCAGGGAGCTGGCCCATATCCTTTCGCTGTACCGGAATGGTGCTTCAAGCAACTGAGCCGCCTGGCCAAGGCCAAAATGCTTATTTTGAAGAATTTTTGTGTTTGTGAGAAAAAAGCAGGGGGAGTGATATGTATATTTATAGCAAATATTTTTATTTGGGATATTCTCTTTAAAATTCAGGGACTGAAACACCTTGGTCTTGCATGCTAAAACCTGGCTCATGTGTCCTCTGGCAGGTTTAGAAGTACTTTGAAACCACAACCAAAGGTTCTCTGAGTGAAACATAATTTTGTGCCAATACCAGATGGGCCAAAACTCTCCAGCTTTACTTGGGGCATTGATGGGGCGCTGACATGAGAGGCTAGAGCGACAGAAGATAGTTGACATATCCCGGGGATTATTGAACCAGTCTTGCCTCTTCATCGCTCTGGGAATGGAAGAGTTGCCACCAACTTTATGGAAGGAAGGGCATTCTCTATTGCTAGTTAGGGGAGTAAATACAATACTAGGAATATGGGGGGAGTGGCACGGAGGAGGTAGTTTATACACGTAGGTAGGATTAGCAGGACTTGTTTTCAGAATTTTTTGGTGAGGGTAGGAAATAAAAAAGATGGAAGAATCCAAAATTACTCTTAAGTTTTTAACTTTTTTAACTGAAAGAATTATAGTGCCATTGACAAAAACAGGAAAGCTACTATGGGGTATAGGAGAGATGATGGTATTTTAGTTTAATTGATTTTAAATTATTGATGTTCAGTTTAGTTTATAGTAGTTTCTGTCTTTTTAGAGGTGCTAAAAGTACCTTACAGCTTTTCTGTAAGTAACTTTAACAAGATATAATCTACATACTATAAAATTTACCCGTACCCATGTACCAAAAAGCCATTGTGTAATTCAATGAATTAGTATATTTGTAGCCAAGACAGTTACCACAATTATCACTACTATGTAATTTTTAGAACATTTATATCACCCTAAGAAGAAACTTCATGCCCATTCCTACCTTCACTCCTAAGCAATAACTAACCTACTATCTGCTCCATGCCCTTTTGTAGACATTTATGTAAATGGAATCATATAAAATGTGTGTGTGTGTGTGTCTGGCTTCTTTTCACTGAGCATGTTTTTTGAGGTTCACTCATGTTGCTTGCACTTTTTAAAATGAGTTTTATAACTAAAGGTAGAGGAACATACTAATAAGTACATGTGAGTCCCATGGGTAAATTGTGTGAAACCAGTTAGTTCAGGGAGAAGTTAAGAATAGGGATAATATCGTAAAGTGGTTTTATGAATGTTCGTCATTCATCTGTAGACTTTACTTGCTAAATACTGCTAATGTAGAATATCAGTGTATGATATTATACAGTGAAGGTCGGGATGCTGAGGCAGTGATTCATGATGAGACATTTGCAATATTTGAGTTGGGAATAATAGAATAAAATCCATTGTTTCATTTTCATTTTGAGTTAATAAATTATTTCATAAATCAGGATTCTGTCTCGTTATTTTTGTCCAAATGAATATGGATTGTTGACTAGGGAATGATCATTTTCCCTGATTAGTGTTGATGATCTTGATCAGAGTTAAATAATTGATATAAGTGATAGGCTTAAGTTATAGATAGGGGAGAAAGGCAAAGAGATAGTAAATGTACCTGTTGCCTTTGTAAAGTGTTTGTCGATCCCAGTACTGTAGAGATATGTTTATTCCAGAGTACACTTCATTTTATTGTCCTAACTTGATTAATGTAAAATGTGAAGTTATTAACTCCTTGCTTTATTGAGACATTTAAGTTTGTAGATATATCAAAGCATAATTTTGTTTATTTAATTCTACATAAAAAGTGCTTTAAGTTAAAAACCACTGTGGTTAGAATTCAAGTTACTTCACATTTTTCATATAGAGTCACATTTGAAATAAATTAATACCAATTGACATAATAGGGACTAATTTAAGGAAAAATTGTGAAGTACATCCCACCCTTCTCTTCTGCTCTTTTTTTTACATACCTTACCCAGGAATTTATTTATAAACTACTGCCCCTTCTTTCCTTTGATTGATGTAATTTCATAAATCCATTCATATTAAGGACCTAGAGTGTCGCTTTCCTTTAAAATATTATTTGAAAAGAGAGCTACAGTATGGGTGCTGCTTAACTAAAGGAAATGAATAGCTAATGGTAGATTTTTGTGTGGTTTGTGGTAGAAAGCGAACTGGAAATAGAAAGCAAAATATTTATCTTTTCCATTCTGCCTCCTAGACGAGTCTAAGTGATATGGTTATATTATGGAGTTAATTAAGTACTATTGAAAACAGAATAAACTGCTTTAAAGATAGATGTTTCCTCATAATTTTTGTAAAGAGTAAAAGAGAAAAATAAGACCCATTTTTGGATTGGACATTTGGCCTCATTTGGGTTCATGTAATATAGATTCATGTTGATGGTAATAGTGTCATTTTCTTCCAGTGCACAAAGTAAATGTGGGTGATTTTAAAACATACTCTGTTATTTTTACTCCCCTCCTCCATTTAAGTATATTTAAAAGGATCCCTATCTTTTAACCTTGTCCTTAATAACGAATGTTACCCTTTCGTTTTTGTTTTTCTTCTAGGCTATATTCATCACCAAAGAAAAAACTTACACCAATGCAGAAATCGGTTAGCCCATTAGTTTGGTGCAGGCAAGTTTTGGATTACCCAAGTCCTGATGTTGAGTGTGCTAAAAAATCTCTTATCCACAAACTTGATCAAACTATGTCAGGTATGTCTATAATTTTACTTGTAAATTCATCTCTTTGCTTTCTTTAATTAACCCCCCCCACACACACACTCACACAAATATATGTTGAAGATGTTTTTAGGAAGGCAGTTCGTTGCTTGGTAATGATTTTCAAATTCCGTTGTGTATACTCTCATGAGTTTTTGCCATATGCACATAACCTTGTTCTTCTATTTACTTCACTTTTTTCAATCTCATTTTTATTTAGCCTCATTTTAAAGAATAATATTCAAAAAATAATGGATTTTATGTGATAGGGTTTTTTTCCTAATACAAGTTAAAATTAAATATTTAAAAAATATTTGCCTGGTATTATGTAAAATTATCTCACCACCCTTGTGGGAATTCTGATGTGGTAGAAAGGCACAGGTTGAGAACCCAAAAGACCTTGTCCTCGTTCTAGCACTTAATTACTTTGTGACTGCATATGAGGTTTTCTCATAAGAATAAAGAACCTTGAACAGGCTGACCGTGACCAGAGGGGAGAGGAGAGGGAATTTCAGGGGAAAAGGGGAAGGGTATACAGGAACAAGTATAAAGGACATGTGGACAAAAACTAGAGAGGGTGGAAATGGGAGGGAGGTGGGGAGGGATGGGTGGGTGGGCTGAGATGGAAGTAAAGGACAGAAAACTGTACTTGAACAATGATTAAAATAAAATTAAAAAAAAAAAAGAATAAAGAACCCTGTAAGGTTGTCTTAAGGGTTAAATGATAATGTTTATGAAAGAGCCTAGCATGTTTTTCTGACTCATACTAGGTGCTTAGTAAATGTATTCATTTCCTTTCCTTATTATGTTTTGCTTTTTTTTTTTTTTTTTTTTGCTTTTTACTTGGCATTTTAAGTTTAAATTGCTTTTATGCTCTTTTGTTTATAGTATTCTCAAAGGGGCAGAATGTGTCTGTGACTATTTATGGCATTTAATATAGCATGCCTGTGAGGGTAGAAAAAGTGTTATTGACTCTTTCTTGGAATTGCTGTCAGTCTCTTGAGAATGTTACTGTTCTCTGGAATACTCTTGTAGTAAAGGACTGGTGCATGATTACTAACGCTAAATAGGTTTTTGGGTTCTTTGCTTTGTATCTCTTGCTTTGGTGTTACATCGAAATAATGTGCTGACAATGGTCATGGGAGGCAAAGGGGAGACTAAACAGTTAAATGGGCAGAAGCACAGTTGGTTGGTTGTAGGGAGTAATGGTTATTATATGAAAATAACTTCTAAAATATGATTACAGAGCCTCTGAGCCAGTTTTGACACTTAAAGTCTTTTCCCCTGTGTAGGGAGTCCATTTGTAAAAAGCAATAGCCTTTATGTACTTTTTTAAATGTTTTTTGTCTGGCTATCAAATGTTTTTAGAATTACATCGTGGAGCTTGATTTAAATTACATTCATAAGAGATTTTTAGAAATATGTAGGCAGGCTAGTAGACAAGCTAGTATTTCACAATTGGAAACAACTGGAAAATTTCTAATATTTCAGTGAAATGATATTATTTAGACATTTATTTAAAATATTTTTAGGAAAAATTTTCCAATACTTAGAAATAATGTATGTACATTTGACAATTTAATTAAAAATTTTTATCATTCAAAAGTATATGTTCATAACCTACCATGTGCTAATGGTCATTGTTCTTATTTCTGAGGCCATAGCAATGAATAAAATAGATCAGAAAGTCCCATATTTCCTAGAACTTATATTCTATTAGAGGAAGCAGACAATAAACAGATAAATAAACATATAAAACGGGGGTTGGCAAACTTTTTTCGTAAAGGCCAGATGGTAAGTAGTTGGGGCGTGGTGGATTATGAGGTCTCTGATGCAGTTACCCACCTTTGCCCTATTGCACCAGAACAGCCATAGACACCACATACATGAACAGGTGTGGCAGTGTTCCAATACAACTTCATTTACAGAAACAGGTGGTGGCTGGATTTGGCTCACAGGTGTATAGTTCACCCGTTCCTGGTTTAAAACATCCCGAGAAACGGGAACTTAGAGGAGAAAACCAAAGTTGTTGCACCTCAAAAATAGCGATTTGAGTGAGTGGCTTTTTATTTTATTATAAAGTGTATTAAAGATAGTAGGAGTATATAAGAGAAGCTGTTATTTTGAACCAAAATTAGATGTAATCAAGTACTCGATCTGTTTAACAGTGTTTAGATTTTATAGCCATATATATACATTATGTTCATAGCTGCAGCTCTATATCTGTATCTGTGGAGCTGTAGCTATGAATATAATGTATATTTAAAGGAAAAATAATTTGACTATTTCAAGTTTGAACCTTGTAGTCCTAAACCCCCTTTTCCCAAGTTGGAGGAGAGATTTTTTTAGCGTATTTCTTGATGCGGCAAAGAAAGCTTCGTGGCAGGAGAGTTTCTGCGCCATCACACGCAGCTTCTCTGCAGTGCTCTGCAACTTGCCCTGCGACGTCCTTCTCTTGCTTTTCGTGGTAGTGCCTTCTCTCTGTTATCTTCTCCTGCCCCCCCCCCCGCTGCTGTCTCTCCTGTGCTCTCTGAATATTCTTCCTTCTGCCCCCTGCGTGTGCGTGTGCCTGTGCGTGTGCGGTAAAACTTATGAAACGTAGAATTGTCTGCTCTGACCATTTTTAAATATACAGTTTAGTGGTGTGAGGTACACCCACTGTGCAGCCATCACCACCGTCCATCTCCAGAACTTTTTCATTATCCCGTTCTAAAATATCACACCTGTTAAAGTTTGCATCCCTTCTGCTCCTACCCATCTGGCCATCTGGTAAGTTAAGGGTTACCCAGGTATCTTCTTTTGCCCCACTTCTCTCTGTTTTTATGATTTCATCCATCCATATGGTATTTAGTATCACCCATATTCAAATTAATCTTATTCATTCCTGTGTATATTCAATTAATATTTATTGAGAGCCTGTTAATGTATGAGGCTTTGGGGAAAGGATGGAGGATACGTGATGAGTAAAAACACTGTGTCTGCATTCATGGAGTTTATCGTCTAGTAGGGGAAATAGAAATACAAATAATTATTTTAACTGGCAGTGTATAGTTAAGGAACGGTATACATTGCTTTGAGAAATAGGAGTTTTACCTCAGGAAGTGATGTTTAACCTGAATCCTAAAGATTCAGAAAAATGAATGGGCTAAGGAGAAAGGTGAAAGTGTACTAGGGTGTTCCAGGTAGAAAGCTGCATGTGCAGAGGCCCTACGGGAGGCCCGGGAGGGAGTAGGCATACAATGAGGAGCTAGAACACGCCAAGGTGGCCCGGGAAGAGGAAGGAAGGAAGGAAGCAATGTGAGATAAGGCGAGAAAGATGTAGAAGCCAGACTCTGCAAGATTTTGAACTTTACTGTAAAAGCAATGGGAAGATATCAGAGGATTTAATTTAAGGGTGTGGTGTGTGGGGTGGGAAGAGAGAAGATCCGCATTTTGATAAAGTCTTGCTTAGCTACAGTATGGAGAGTAGAGTGGAGAGAGCTGAACGTGAATGTGGAATGCTCTACGGGCGAAGGATGATGATGATAGCTGGGTGGTGTGTGTTGGGGCGAAAGGGTGCTAGTGGAGATGAAAAGATGTGGGAGTAAAAAGGAATGAACCAAATATGAGGAAATGAGGGAAAATAAAGTATGAACAGTGATTTCTAGGTTTCTGGCTGTGTGACAGGATAAATGTTATTTTGAAACAGGGACCTTGGAAGAGAATTCAAGTGGGAAAACTGCGAGTTTGGATGTGGACGTGTTGGCCCTGGGGCACACTCACCATACCCACAGGGGAGGCTGAATGGGTGTATGGAGCCGGAGCTCAGCAATGCTTAGGACTGGAGATGCGAATAATGAAAGGAGTGTTTGGCGTGTAGCTAATAATTAATGTTGTGGAAATGAATGAAATTTCTCAGGGAAGAGGACATTGTATACCAAGTGAGAAGATGAAAGGGCTGAAGACTTGAAATGCTGGTGATTAAATAACCAAGTAAAAGAGAATGAGTTTCCAAGGAGATCGAGGAGTAAAGAGGCAGGAAGAAGCTAGCAGCCCCATTTCTGCCCAGGTTGATACTTCTGAGATCATCCCACATTCTGCATCTTGAATACATATAAAATGTGGTGTGCTGTCTCGTAGTGAATATGTGTAGAACTACTCTGACTTCCTGCACTATCCAGTAAAACAGAAAACATATGTTTCTCCCAAAAGTACTATTCTGCCAGTATTCAAACCAGTAACTTCAGAGTCATCTTATTTTTCTCCTTTAGTAATCCTTTCCAATTTTTAATGTCTATCATTTTTTTCTTATTTTGTCACCTATACCACCTACTTCAGTCTAACCTATTCAACATCAAAATTTCCATAATTTTTTTTCCCTAAAGTAATCCTATCATGTCATTCTTGCTCCAGAATCACTGATGGCGTTATCATTGCTATTGAATAGAGTTCAGACTCCCGAGCACAGTGTTCCAGGCTCTCCGTAACCTGCGCCTGCTGGGTGTTCCTGTTTTGTCCCTCTCCGTGTGCCCTACCTCTCTAGATCACTCCTCTTACTCCCTGAACATGCTGTGCATTTCCAAGGCGTGGCTTCTGTTCCTGTTAAAAACACAGACAGATGAAAGCACATACTTTCCCCACTTTTATTCATGGATTAAATTATTATTTACTTTCTCAAGACTGCTGCAGTGCCTCTCCTTCCAGAAAGACTTGCCTAGTTTCTCTCAGTTGTGATAACTTACCCCTTTCTCCTAATTTCCACAAACCTTTGTACCTTTATTATAATACTAATTTCATTTTGCCTTGGAATTATTGTTCCTTTCTGCCCCCGCTCCTCGGCTGTGAGCCGCTTGAGAAGAGCACCACGCCACCTTTGGCTCTGTTTCTCCGCGTGCTTCGCTGACGGTCAGAGACACTGAGTAAACTGGGCTTTAGAGTAGGGTAGAGGAAAGAAATGCTATTTTAAGTATTAATTTTTCTTGTATATAATTACACTTGATATCTTGCTATATTTTTCTACTACTTCTATTTTATACGCATAGCACTAAGTTTTTTCTCTTGTTGGCAGAAATATCCTTCTTAGGCCGGAAAATGGTGGCGTGGAGGGACTTTAAAAAAAAAGAGAGAGTGAATTCTTACATGTTTTGATGTTAACCTAGCCAAATAGTTAATATTGCTTTTTATTTTTCAAAAATTCAAGCTTTGCCTAGCTGGTGTGGCTCAGTGGTTGAGTGCTGGCCTATGAACCATAGGGTCACAGTTCGATTCTCAGTCAGGGCATATGCCTGGGTTGCAGGCCAGGTCCCGAATGGGGGTCATGTGACAGGCATCTGCATATTGATGTTTCTCTCCTCTTTCTCCCTCCCTTCCCCTCTCTAAAAAATACGTAAATAAAATCTTTTTTACAAAAAGGAAAAATAATGCCATATTTTTTAAAAAATTCAAGCTTTGAAAATGTTATTTTTAAAAGCTTATTATTTCATAGTTTTTTTTTAAGCAATATAGTTTGTTATAGAAAAATGAGAAAATACAAATATGCTTTTACATTCATTTTATTTTTCAGGGCCATTTGGGGTTGATTCAGTTGGAATAAACTTTCTAATAAGATACAAGTAGCCCTGGCTGGTGTAGCTCAGTGGATTGAGCGCGGGTTGCGAACCAGGCATCGCAGGTTCAAGTCCCAGTCAGGGCACATGCCTAGGTTGCGGGCAATGTCTCTCAGCAATCTCACATTGATGTTTCTCTCTCTCTCTCTCTCTCTCTCTCTTCCCTTTCTAAAAATAAATAAATAAAATCTTAAAAAAAAAAAAAAAGATACAAGTAAATTAACTTAGTGGTTAATAATACGTTGAGGAGATATTCTTCCTATGATATTATTTTGTTGTTCACTGTGACTACTCTTTTACTTGCATAACACAATTTAATATAATGGAAATACTTTGTTGTAATTCTTAACATAATATATGTTCCCCCACTACTATAAGAATGTTTCTGTATTGAGCTAGATCATTACTTAATGAACTTCCTAATAGGAAAAATTTTGTAATAGAATTTTAACTTTTTTGTAGTTACTAAATTTGATTTCCCCTTCTCATTAATGCAGCTCTCAAGAGGCAGAACTTATATAATAACCCTTTCAACTCCATGAGTTACACGAGCCCTTACAGTCCAAATGCAAGTAGCCCATATAGCAGTGGTTTCAATTCTCCATCCTCAACCCCGGTGCGACCTCCTATAGTCAAACAGCTAATACTTCCTGGAAATTCAGGTAAGAATTGAAATAGAGTGATTAAAGAATGGTTTTTAACTTACTGCCCTATCTCAGAAAATACCTTAACTCATCTGTAGTTCAAGTTATTTTATTTGTGAAACTTTTAACTGATCAGAGGAAATGTCATTGAGGAGCTACTTGGCACCAGATACTATACACGGGGATACAGATAAGCCAGTTTACATCCATGAGGTTTTCTTTAGCATGTACTTAAAAGTTTTTAAAGCTGGCTTCATTGAGTAGGATCCCAAGCTTCATTATTTTAACTGATAGATGCTTATTAAATAGCTTGCTTGGGCTGTAAATAAGCTACAGAGTTAAAAACTTTTTTATAGGATTTTAATATTGATATTGCACTTAAATAACAGTATAAGGCTCTATATGAATGTGTCGAAAGAATGTTTGGAGCTCTAAATGAAATGGGAGAGATACATTCCTGTAAATTGGGGAAAGAATGTTCTGTTTTGGTTCTGTGACTGTGCTGTTACTCTTTGACTTACTGTTTGTTAGAATTCACTCATTCAGTTACTCTTATTGCTACTATCATTATGGCTAATTGTTATAACCTCCTTAAAAATTAAAGTATTGTTAGCCATTTCACATTTTGACCTGAGTGCTACCTAGACTGATGACTTTGTTGACCCTGCTTGTTTGCTTTGCATGTAGGTTGTTACTTGCTACATAGTTCACCCATTACTGTCATACTAAAAAATTTAATCTGCTATATTTGTTTAATATAAATAATTTTTTTCAGGCACTGTTTGAGCCTGACTTTTCCTGTTATCTTCTTGATAATATGAACATTAACTATTTCATATTCTTGCTCTTATGTGCCTTCATGTTGGAGCTTACAGTGAAAAATTCTGGAAAACAAGCATTTCAAATAAATTAGTATTAGAAATAGTAGTGACACTGTTATGATTTTATTATTCTCCACTAGAAGTTGATCTGATGAAAGCATTTCCTTAGAAACAAGTTAGATTCTTTTGGATATGTATACATTTTATCACTCTGGCCTGCCTTCTGTCCCCCTTTTGGTTTAGAATGATAAAATACTTTCTTTGTGTAGTCATTTTCTTCACCTCATCTTTGTACTTCACTCTTAAATTTCCAAGAATTGCTTGGATCACTGTTACTGGTTTGCCAAAGGAATTTTGTAAACATGGCATAATGGAGAAGAAATGAGCTAATGTTCCTTTTTTGGTTTCTTTCTAACTTTCTAAGGAATCCTGATTTTCCTCAAATTATAGTATTCTGGTTTAGGAAAAACAGTTACTTTTATTCAGGGAAGAAGATGACGGTACTGGCTAATGACTATGAATTTGAAAGGAGAAAATGCCACATCATAAATTGATCTATTTATAGAGCAGTGTCATTGGCTATCTGGTAAAAGTTCAAGTCCTCTAACATGTATTGTTGAAAACTACTTACCCAGAACTGTGTTGAAAGCTTAACTATTTTATAAGGGGATAGATAAGTTATAGTTAAAGGAAAATGTTTTGTGCTTATACCATAATATATTTAGGAATCTTCATAGCCCTCTTTATTCTTAATAAGGTTAATTTTTATTCAGTATTTGAGAATTTTATAAGCAAAGCAGAATAATAATGAACTGAATCAAAAGATAGAATATCTAGTTAAATATAGCAGATATTTATTGAGTTTTTGTTTCAACAAAGTTTGAATTCTTTTTCTTTCTTAAGGTAATTTGAAAAGTTCATCAGACAGAAATCCTCCACTCAGTCCTCAGTCCTCTATAGACAGTGAGTTAAGTGCTTCAGAATTAGATGAAGATTCAATTGGATCCAATTATAAGCTAAATGATGTAACCGATGTGCAGATTCTAGCTCGGATGCAGGAAGAAAGTAAGTATTTTCATTGCTAAAGTTGAGGGCTTTCACACAACGTAATTTTGTTGTGGGTATTAAATATGTCTTAAAGTATTGAAAAATAATAGTGTAGAAAGAATAGAAATGTTGAAATTTTAGAGGCTTATTCAACATATGCACTTATTTGTTCATTAACTTGTTTCCAGAGTCCATTTTATTTAGAGCAGTTTGCTATGTGAAGAGCAAAGACAGGCAGGTTTCGCTCTGCTTCTATGACCGGCAGTCACGCCCTGCATGTTACTCTGCACTGGAACTCACTGGTGTAGTTATTACTCTATTACTCTGGGTTTTCTTAATGTAGACCAGTGTGTCTCAACCTTTTTTCATTGTTGGTCCCCTAAGGTGCCTTTTTAGATAAATTTTCCCTTTTTTTTCCATCTCTTTATGAAATTTTAGTACCACAAATATACTTTCTGTCCCTTTATATACTATGAGGAACACAATCTATTATGGCAGGGGTATCAAACTTATTTTCACCAGGGGCCACATGAGCCTCGTGGTTGCCTTCAAAGGGCCGAATGTAATTTTAGACTGTATGAATGTAACTCTCCTTAACAGTTAAGCGAGAGCTTGGCACTGCTACCGGGTAGAAACAAGGTGCCGGGCTGGATAAAACAAGGTAAAGGACCGGATTCTGCCCGTGGGCCTTGTGTTTGCCACCTGTGTATTATGGTATTTAAGATTTTTTCACATGCTCAGAACCAGTTTTAACTCCCTTGGGACAAATGTCACCTGCCTTAGAATGTATGGTATAGAACATAAAAACGACCTTTATGAGAACTTTGGCTTTGTCACTTTAAATTAAATAAAGCATGCGATGTTGCTTTGCAGAGTGGTCCTTGTATCTTTTTAGGTCACAGATACCTTTAAAAATTCAATAAAAATTATGTCCCCTTTCATTCTTAAAATGTATATAAGTACACAGTATTTCGTACTATTTCAAGGGTTCATGGATGCCCTGACTCTCATCTGAATGTAAGGTAGTGGTTATAATATTCTTTCCTATATATTTTATTGTGGATACCATGGGCTTAACTGTGAAATAAGCAATATCTCTAAAGTTGTCCTTTTAACCTTTATAATGAAAAGATCCTTGAAGCACACATTTCACTGTGACAGTGGACTGAGGGTAATGGAGCATTGCTATGATTTACTTCAAAAACTTTTAGACCCTTTTCTGTAAATATATGGTAAGTTTTATCAAGCTATAACATTTATTAGGAAACTGTAGAATGTTTCTTACTCTGCTGATTCATTTCCCACTTTCACACAGCTTCCCTTAGAAAGATAGGGAGACTCGATGCTTGCCTTGTTTGTCTTTAGCCCTAGAAGCTAATAACATGTAACTGTCTTCTTCTGTAATTTCGTTTAACACCCCATTCAGTCTGTGGTATGGTCAGCCAGTGCAGGGCTAGTTCTTGTCATGGATGCGAAAGGAGAAAAAGGATGCTGCCGAACTGTAACTTAGGGTAAACTCACCAGTTCTTTCTTTTGGACATCCTACACCCCCTCCCCCCAGTATTTTGTTAGAAATGCAATCATTTGCTATAGCTTCATATTGTGCTTTAGTGACAAGTAAAAAAAAATTTAACCGTACTTTAATAACCCTTTCTAAGCCATCTGCATGCACAAATATTTATTTCCCTAGTGAATTAAAAAGGGATACCAAAAATGTGTGTGATTTCTCCTTGAAAACACCAGTTGTTTTTTTAGGAGAATGATTTTCCTTTTTACAACATTGTTTCTCCGGGTTTTTTGGTAATAGAAATGCAGAATTACAGATTTGGACTATCACCTGGTTAAGCCCCTGCAGTCTAGGATGGAAAACACACAATCCCATAGTGATTGTGACTTACTTAGGCTCCCCTTGTTAGTGGAGGGCCTGCACTGGGACTTGGATTTCTTTTCTAAAGAGCTCTTTTCACTTGTCTGTTGTCTTTCGTTCATTGACTTTAGTGCCGTGTTTGCTATTGTAAGACACTAAGTAACTAGGTGGGCCCTGGGAATCTGATTCCCTGTGTGCTTCTCACTCACTGCTTTAGAGAACCGTATTGACAGCACTTTCCTTACACAGTAGTTCCCCCTCAGTCCCACTTTCAGCGGAACATGCTTTCCAAGACCCCCAGTGGGTGCCTGATACTGTACATATGCTATGGTTTTTTCCTATACATACATACCTATGATAAAGTTTAATTTATAAATTAGGCACAGTAAGAGATTAATAATAAAATAGAGCAGTTATAGCAATATACTGTAATCAAAGTTATGTGAATGCGGTCTCTCTCGCACACACAGAATATCTTATTGTATCGTATGTACAACATACACAGTGGACAAAGGGATGACTCACATCCCAGGCAGGACGGGAGGGACGGTGTGATATTTTTTCATGCTACTTTGAACTGTGTAGAATTTAAAACTTATGATTTGTTTGTTTATGGAATTTTTCATTTAATATTTTCAGACCATAGTTCACTGCGATTAACTGAAACCACAAAATGTAGAACTGTGGATAAGGAGGGACTGTTGTATGAATATGTAACTTAAAAGTTGGAATACTGTTCTAATGGGTCTTTTAGACTACACTGCTAATAGTTAGCAGGACTTGTTCAAAATATCTAAATTCCATCTAAAAATTTTATCTGGATTCTATGTAAAATATCTAAAATTTTTTTCAAGTTATGATTTTTTTCTCATTAATATGTTATTAACAATTGTTCTTATTCTGGAAGTTTTTATATTAATGCAACCTTCTAAGGTTGCTAGGGTGTTTCTGGAGGTATCAGGATACATAAGGGACTCCTTTGAAAATTTTTTTTGATGGCTTAGAATTTAAGCTCATTTTATTTAAGCCTCTTGGGTTATGAAGCAATGGAAATTTCACTTATGCCCAAATACTGAATCCTAAGGGTAGGATAGAAGTTTCCTTCATCAACTTCTTGGATATGATTAACTCAAGGATTTGGTATCTGGGGAGTTTGTTTACTTACTGTATATTCTTTACTGGACGAACAGTAATTGCTTCCTTTAATGTTAATCTTAAATTTGAATTATTGTTTTAAGGAGTAGAAGTATTTTGAAATTTATGGTTCTGCTTATAATATAGATTTCAGATTCAAGAAGGAATGCTGAAATTCGGCAAAGATTTATAAAATTTCATTTTAAAAATAACCTTTTAGATGTGATTTATGCATCCTTATGGGAAGATGTCTAAGGTGATTCAGGTGGAGGGTTTTACTTTATACTCTTTGAATTTCTGAGTGATAATCTTTTGTTTTTAAACCTTAAAATATTTGAATGTTGACAAATGTAACCAAAGAAATAAAATTACACATTCATTATCGTCAGGTCTTCGGCAAGAATATGCAGCCACCACATCTCGGCGCAGTTCTGGTTCATCTTGCAATTCTACAAGACGGGGTACTTTTAGTGATCAGGAACTTGATGCACAAAGTTTAGATGATGAAGATGACAATATGCATCATGCGGTATACCCTGCTGTTAACAGGTTTTCACCATCACCACGCAATTCACCTCGACCATCACCTAAGCAGTCACCCAGAAATTCACCTCGTTCACGATCTCCTGCTCGGGGAATAGAGTATAGTAGAGTGTCCCCACAGCCTATGATTAGCCGCTTACAGCAGCCTCGCCTTTCGCTTCAAGGCCATCCCACAGATTTACAGACAAGCAGTGTGAAAAATGAAGGTAATCAGAATGTTCCTGGGGAAGATTTTGCTCCATATTTCAGTGTGAAAGTAACGATTTTTACCAAGGTTTTCAGATATGTAGATCAAGGATATAGTTAATCATTTCATTAATTGTGAATCAGTACAAAAAGAAAAGAAAAGATGAATTTAATTTTACTTGATTTTGTTTGCTTTGCTTTGTTCCACTCATGAAGTGACCTGTATATAATTTTTTTATTTAAATAAATACTTTCTAGTTCAATTCAAAGTTTCCCCTCTCCATTCACTTATAGAATCTGGGTTGAGTTGAGTATTGTTATAAGATACGTACTTCCTGTTACCTCCTCTAAAATATACAGAATGCGTAAATAATTTGATTTTTGAATGCTGATTAATAGTTTTTTTTTCCCATCTGAAAACAAGCCTTTTTTAACTAAAATTCTGTTGTCACAGAAAAACTAAGACGCAGTCTTCCAAACCTGTCCCGAACATCTAATATACAAGTTGACTCAGTGAAAAGCAGCAGAAGTGACTCCAATTTTCAAGTGCCAAATGGAGGAATACCTCGCATGCAACCTCAGGCTTCAGCCAGTAAGTAGCTTTCATGTTATAAATACTAGTTTTGTGCTCAATAGCTGTATTAAACTAATAAGTACAATGTAGTGATGATTACTTGGTATAAGATGATCGTAGCTATATTGTAATTTAAAAGCTGTCCCTATTAGATACCCAGTTATATTAATGCTTATGCTGTGTGAAACTGTCTCCCCAGATTTTAAAATAAGCAAAGTCTAGCTATTTAATATGTAAATATACAGGGTCTGGCAGAAGTAATGCCTGCTTGAATGTGGTTTGTAGGGTAATAACATGGGTGTAGTAATTTATACTTTTAATTTGAACGTTTCACCTAAAATGTTATATGGTGTGCTTGAGTGTGATAGTTATGTTACAGAATTACATGTTTATGATTTTGCAATAAAAAGGGACATTATTTGTGCTGGACCCTGTATATTCCTTAAAAACCTTACAGTCTACAATACTGTACATTATAAATGACGGGACTTGGGGGGGGGGTACAGTGGTTCTAGAACAGACCGCTTAAAACTCAAGCATTTTTCTTACTAGAGCATTAATAATGACAACAATGATCCTGTAAAAATACTAGCATAATTAAAAGCATGTAAATTCTTAATGAATAAATACTCCAGCAAATATAAACTGCACTTGTAAAAATAGTTGAGGTGACTTGATGGAAAGGGAGAGTCGAGGTTGTTGAATTAAGGAGACATATGCAACATAAACAAAGATCCAGGAAAATAGTGCAGAAAGAACTTCCAAGAAAGAGTGGCCAGACTGAGCCAAGAAGTGATGTGAGAGTAGATGGGCACTGTGTACTTAATGTACAAGCTGATTTAAAAAGAAGGAAACACTTTCTAAAACGTATTGCTTGTCATTTGGATGGTAGCGAATCCAGTTTTAAACAAACTGTCACAGTTATTTCTACAATCTTAGAAATGCTCGGTATTCATGCCTTGTACCCACAGCTCACGTCATCAGTCCTGTTGCCTGGTCCATTCAGTTCCTTTGTGGCATATTCTTGTCACTGTTTTCTGTGATTGTTTCTTCATTTCCTCCAGGCTGTGAGGGAGAAGACACAAACATGACGTTGTTGACTGTCTTTTCATTTATGATTTGTCTATTGAGTAATACAACGTTGAAAACATCCGATTCTTTTTTAATTTCCTTGTACTCTTCCTTGGTTCTGTTGTGTTTAGCTGACTTTTTGTGTACTTTGTATTAAGCTGCTGTTAATTGGTGGCTCAAAAATCAACAGGCCAAGAAAAAATACACTTGAACCCAAATGACTTGTGAAAATATTGATAAACTTTCTTATTTACCAGTTGCACTTGATATCATTTATATTACAAAAACTTCCATTGTACCGTATATGCATAATCGTATTTAACCCTCAGACCAGTTCTATGAAGTGGGTTCAATTATTAACATATATACAAATTAGGAAGGTGATGCTTTGAATAGTTAAATAATTTATCTATGATCTTACAGCTTGTAAGTGGCAAATTAGGATTCAAATCCATGTTGATTCTGCTCAAGGGCCCAAGTCCACCTTGAGAGCTGTTACATCCATGGTTTAGTACTAAGACATAAAAATTACCCAGAAATACTATTTCTGCTTTGTTCTAAGAGAAACTTAAAACGTAAAGCACTGTGGAAAATTGTTACCCAGAGATTTGTATACCTCATTTATTTGACTGTTTATGTAAAAAAAACATGTCTGTATCAAATTAAATTTTAAACTTAGTATTCTAGGTCTTGTGAACTGTGTAATTAAGAGTGCTGTTTTAACACTCAAATGAAATGATAAAGAAAACAGGAATTCACAAAAAAATTTAAAAATGAAAGTAAAGGTATAATTTGTACTCTTATCCCTACCGTGTGAGAGGTTTCGTGCCTTTAAACTTGCAAATTAAGTTAATTTGACACTTAAGAAATCCTGTTTCTGTTTTTTTCCTCTCCTTGTATATTTGCCTGAAACAAAAAGCAATCCACAGTGTTCAAACAACAGAAAATTTTTTATCATTTAGAAAATTAAGTAATAAAACTCAGTTTTATGTCCTATACACAGATAATCCAAAACATGTGTATTTGACTTTCAAAGGTGCTTTTACACTTTGAATTATTAAGCTTTAAATTTCTCAAAACTTTACACAATTATCTTCAGACAGCTTCCCAGTGCTGTGATAAAACCAGCTGTGTCTGTATCCTTTACCTTACTCCATCGTCAGCCCAACTCTTTACTCGGGGTTGTTTCCTGTGCCCTCATGCACGCTCTTTATTTGAACTGTTCTAGCAGCTCAAGGCTGTCTGAAAGTGAAAAATAATTCTTCACAAAAATAGAAGAAAAAAGAAAAAGATGATAACTAGGATAAAAATGTTAATAGTAGAAAAATAAATGGACCATATCTTAAACTCTGTGATAATTACTCTCTATCTCTAGTGATACAATTACCACTGAATAGTCACTTGCTGATTCCCTTGAAATTTTTACTGTAGGTGAATTAGTTTTCCCTTTCTCTCCAAAAGTTGATAATTAAGGAAAAAATATAGGGGTGCATAATGAGATCTAATCATTGATTTACTTTTAAGTGTTTAAATATGTATGCAGTTTCATAATGGTGTATTTCCATATTTGATTAATTTACAGGCAGAAGAGAAAGTAGGGTACCACCTTTTTAAAAACACTGCTATCTGTATTTCTTAAAATTTTATGCATATCTTTGATATATAAAAATGTATATATGTTATTTTTATTAGTGTGTGTTATATACTGTTTTCATAATAGCCTTTTTATTTTTATAAATAATTACAAATATAATAGCAAGTTTTATACAATTTATACATGAATTAGTCATTTTTATTTTTTGTATAGTTGGTATAATAGATGTTGCATTTTGTTTTAAGTATTTGCTTTTCCAGCTCTTGAGTGGTAAAGCTTTGGTTCTTACTTGCTGATCTGCATGAACCTACCTTTGCAAGGGTGCTGTTATTTTCCACCTAAGGGATCACTTCTTTTGCCTTGTTATTCTGCCAATCACTATTTTATATGCATACTTTCTGTGGCTGCATTATTGTGGATGCTGGCAATAAAATATGAATATTATGAGAGTTCTTGTATATTTTCATTTTTATACCTATTGTTAATTTCTGACTTTTATATTTGGAAAATGTGAATAACTTAAAAAGTTTAAGAAAACCAGAGCATTGCAGAGGCCATGAATACATCTCATTTTCTCAGTTTCTCCAGCTAAAGGAAGGGATGTTTGTCAGGGACAGAGTTTTTCAAAAGATTAGTGCCTTACTTTCTAAGACTACTAGAGTACGGGTTAGTAGAAAGTTTAGTTTTCAGAAAAATATAGGAATTATTTGTTCAGGAATAAGCAAGAAAAGAGAAAAAAATCCAAGACAGTCTGCTGCTTTAAGAAAAGTAATAATACTCAAATTTTGGTTAGTATTTTAAAATGTTTACTTTCACATGTGTTACCTCATTTGAACATAACAACAGCCCATTTCTTATTTTTATAGAGAGGAAGCAGAGATCCATATAAATTATATGTACAACATCATATAACTAGAAAAGTGGCAAAACCCAGCCAAATTATGCTCTATTCCTGAGTCTCCTGATTTCCTCCCAATCAGTGTTTGGATTACATCATGCTGACCTAACTGCAAATGAGTAGGCATCTTGGAAAATATGCTTGGATGTCTTAGTTGGAGCATGATTCATTCATTGTGAATTGCTAGAAAGGAGCAAAATAATTCAGTGTAATATTATCCATGGCTTAACATTTAGCCAAATTGAAGGACATTTTTGTATAGGGTACAGCGTATACCCCCAGGAAAAAGGTAGATAAGACCATTTGTCAGCTTTACCAATAACTAGAGGCTCATGGGGAGAGAATTTTTGTCCAGATTTTACTTGGAACCAAAACACTAGAAGGTTATACTTGAATTTTACATAATTATAAAGCACAAAATTAATGTGATAAATTTGTGTAATAAATTAATATAAGAATGAATGAAGTATATGTAGCTCTTCTGTTTAAGCATAAGCAGTGTAGTGATGTTGGATCAATTATCTAATCTTGAAGCAATTTTATAAATGTAGTTTTTCTGGCCCTTGCTTCTGGAAAATTTGATTGAATACATCTGGGTTGGGAACCAGAATCTATGTTTTTAGAAATGACTCTTAGTTGATTCTGGAGTGTATTCAAGTTTGAGAACCACTGGATTAGACCTTGATTGTAGAGGATCTTGAATACTTACTTTATATAGTTGTCAGTCACTTATGTATTCCTTAATTATTTGACAGAGGTTTATTTTGGGTGTATATTATATTCCAAGCACCCAGAATATAAATGTGAATGAGACAGCCAAGCCCTTCAGTAGCAGGGAGTAATGGGCGTGAACTTCTGTGAGAACAGGGAGGCATTAAATTCAGCAGTGTGAAGAGCTTTCCAGGAAAGACACTGAAGGATAATCTCAGCCAGTTTAGGAGGATTTTATGACTTGCCACGTGAGGAAAGGAGGCAGTTTTCCCAACAGTGAGATCAATGATGAAGTCTTAAGGATGAGAGGTGTACGTAGGGGACAGATTCTGGGAGTTTTTAAATTTCATATTAAAAAGTTTAGATTTTATCCTCTAAGTGTAGGAAACAGTGGTAGGCTTTTAATTAGTGTTACTTCTCAGAAAATTCAGTGCGGCAGCAGTGTGGAAAATGGACTAAAGTTGAGGGGAGACTAGAAACCACTTAGAAGGCTGTTGCATAATCCAGGCAAGAAATGATCTGAACAAAGGCAATGGTGCAGGCAGTGATACCATCTGGATGAACTTTTAAAAAATGGAATAGAAATATGTGGCTTGGTAACACTGAAAAGATTAGAGATGGAGAGAGAGGCAGATTGAAGGATAACTCTATAAGCAGTCAAAATGTTTGTTGTGTGTGAGGGTAAGGGTCATTTTACCTCGCAGTAGTTAACATTCATTTGTAGTGGCTTATGCTTAGTATTTGGCACCTGGAGAAGATTATTTTTGAACAACTCCCCATATGACAAAAAAAATATTAAATAACTGGGATGAGTTATAATAATGATAGCTAGGAAAAATGTAGACAGTGAAAATATTGTTTTATTGCACTTTCTGTTTTATGACCGTGTCAGTAGAAAATAAATAATAAAGCCCTGGCTGGTGTAGCTCAGTGATTGAGCTTGGACCTACGAACCAAAGGGTCACCGGTTTGATTCCCAGTCAGGGCACATGCCTGGGTTGTCAGCCAGGTCCCCAGTAGGGGCACTAGAGGCAGCCACACATTAATGTTTCATTCCCTCTCTTTCTCCTTCCCTTCCCCTCTCTCTAAAAATAAATAAATAAAATATTTTAAAAATATATTTAAACAAAGATTTTATTTATTAAAAGATAAATAAATAATAAAATCAACAGATATCCAAAAGATAATGGGAAAATGCTTTTAAATAAATTACATTAATCCTTTTTAATGGAAAAATATTTTTACATACTGATCTATTACCATAGTGAATATTATAGCTTTAGCTTCTAAAATTTGTCAGTAATTTTTTCAGAATTGATCTTTGTAATACATATTGTGCCCAGATTTTATCAATTTATCTTCACTCATATTGATTGAAGAACACTCTTCCATTTTTAATTTTGAAAGGTTTGTTGTTGTTGTTTTTGAGCAACTACTATACAAACAGGAAAGGTATTCGACATAAGGATAAGTTTGGCAGATATTCATAAAATCCCGTTTTACACTAAATTCCAGAGATTGCCATACTGTTTGTGTGTGTTCCTTTGCGAATCAAGTCTAATGATTTTTAAAAGTCTTCACAGTTGAAAATTTTTAAATATATACTCAAACTCACATATAATGACAGAATTGGAGTAACTTAACATTCTGTTTCATTGATTTTATAATCACTATACCATCGTTCTTTATTTCTAATCTGTTTAAATGTAGGGGTATGTTTTTGTGCCACTGGGGTTGAGCACATATCCTGCCGAAGTGAGCGTAATTTTAAATTGCTATGAGCTTACTTTCGAAAGAAGCATATAGGTGAATCCACCTGTGCCAGGGGAGACTATATAATTGGGGGTTCTAATTATCTTTCATATGAAATTCATTGTTTATTAACAGGTAAATAGTAAAATGTGCTAATTTTAAACTCCATATGTGTTATTAAAACTCAAGCGTACTTGCAGCAATTGTTTATAACTTAGGCCAACAAATTACAGTATTTTCCTCAGGGAGGAGCATTTTATCACTGACATTATTATTGCTGGGACATGAGGATTAAAAAAACAAGCTTGTTTCATTTTTGTTCTGAATTTTTGTACAGACAACATACCCATATATTGCCTGCACTTGAGGGTGGTGTGGAATAGGGCAGCATTTTTTACCGCCTTCCCCTTGATGTACATGAACGAAGTGAAAGGATTAGATGTAGGAAGATCCCCAAAAGACACTGTTCTAGTCCAAAAATAAGGTGATGATGGTCTGAATTACGTATTTAGGAGACAAGGGGGATGTAAAGGAAAGAACAGATCTATAGAACTACAGGGGTGAATAAATGGAACTCGAAGAAAACTGTGAGCTATAATGACTTGAAAATTGATACTACACGTTTAACAGAAATACAGAGATTTTTTGGAGTTGGTTTGAAGAGGAAAACGTTAGCCTAAATAATGGTAACATGAGAGAATAATGTACCATTTTTGCTTCTCACAGTGGATCTTACTAATTTGAAATTTTATAAATATTAAATGAGTGACCATGCTCTGGCTGGTGTGGCTCAGTGGATTGAGTGCGGGCCTGAGAACCAAAGGGTTCACCAGTTCAATTCCCGGTCATGGCACATGTCTGGGTTGTGGGTCAGGGCCCTCATGGGGAGTACACAAAGAGACCACCATGCAGTGATGTTTTTCTCCCTTTCTTTCTCCTTCCCTTCTCTCTCTAAAAAAATAAATAAAATCCTCTTTTAAAAAAAGAGGAGCCAGGGAAACCATAAATATTTTAAAGCAACTAAGACATTGAATTTTACTAGAAAAATTTGGAGACTTCCAGTTTAACTACTATAATTTGACATTTTAAAAATGATTTTGTATTTAGAAAACCGATCAAATTAAGATGGATAATATAGATAAAAATTTAGTTTTTGTTCTTATTTGGATAACATATGACCATGTGGTATCCAATGAAAATTGTTCATTTCATTCTGTCTTTATCAGGCAAATTTAGAGTATATTGCCTGATTCTATTTGCAGTCTGAGTCTTTGAATTACCATTGGCCAGTTTTCACTTGTGTTATATAGATGCCATTGTGACATCACCCCTGAAACTTGAGGGATAAATATGTTGAATCAGCATATTTATTTTAAATGGGACCTTTCCAAAACTGTTGATTAAAGATGGTACTTGATATTAAGCCCTCATTTTAAAAAATTTAATGGTTAATAGATATTGTGGATTACCAGCATGACATATGGTTGGTTACCTTTGGTCCTCATTTATTTCTCTGCAATCACAGTGGCCTAATTCCTGTTCTTCCAACATAGGTGTACTCTTCCTCTCCAGCCTGGACTGTAGCTTTCCCTTCTGTCCAGAATGCTTTCCCCAGATACCTGCACAACTCAGTTCTTCTGTTCCTTCAGATCTTCCACAAGTGTCATTTAGGGAAATCTTTCCTGGTCACCCTATTTATAATTGCAACTTAAGTCTCCTACTTCCTGTCCCCCTTTCCTACCAACTTTTTTCCATAGCATATATCACCATCTGGCAGGCCATCTACATATTTTACTTGGTTTATTGTCTGTTTCTCCTTTCCTAGAGTGTTAGTTCCATGAAAGTAGGAACTTTGTCTCTGGTTAGCTGCTGAATCCATTGTACCTAAAATAGCATCAGGAATAAAGTGGATAACGATTTGAAAGAATGAGTAAATGAATGAGTAATATAAATGCTTGAAAGCCAGTATGAATAAATATGTAAATGAGGAATATTCAATGATGATAGCATTCTGTATTTCTGTGGGATTAATATGAAGTAAAGCATTACAAAATTGATTTTTTTTTAGGGTTGGAGAGGTTTTTGCTAATCTGCCTGGCAATGTTTAAGTTGGCATTAAGTATTATTTAGCTATTGTGTAGTGCTGTAAAATTTGAAATCATACATTTGTTAGTTTTTAAAAATGTTTACTATCCGAAAGCATTGATAGGGTTAAGCAATAGAGTGAGAAATTCTTAATTATCTTTGATGATATATTGTTTCCCTTTCTCAACCCAATAATTGCTTATACTTTGGCCAGATTTATTGTTGTGGAATATCTCTCTCCCTCATAAATATAAGTATATATATTTATTAGCTTGGGAGTATATAAAGTCTGACTTTCAAATTGATTGAGTGAAATTTTAAAGCCATTTAAAGAGGTGCCTGCACTGGTAGGTCTGGCCCTCTTCAGCTCACTGGAACCACAGCCAGCTGTAACCATGGATGGCTCTGACTGCCGCTCACATGCCAGCTGTGAGAGTTTTGTTGCAATTAATAGATTAGGAGTTTTGACGAAAGGTTAGAACTTCTCATTAATCACCTTAAAAAGTAGATGCTCTGACTCCTCCAAATCCCTCAACTCCCCCCACACACACATACACACACCCCTCCCATCCCATACACGTATGTGCACAGCCCAGATATTTTGCTACCCAAAGTCTGGATCACAGATTAGTTGTCTTCTACAACACGATGATGTTGAACATGAGAAAGGCACTAGATTGTGACCACTTGAGGATCTGCCTGGTTCTGAGTTTTCTTCTCCTTTTTGAGTATGGGGATTAGTGTTTCACGGTAGGACAGTTCATCTAACAATAACCGCTTTGCCAAAGTCCGCTTTTTTGTGTTAAACAAGTACTACATTTATTTTACTCTATACTGTGTGCTTGTGTCCATCACTTTTGCTCACTTAGCTTTCTATTCTTTGCCTCTGTAGCATGTTTGCTGGTGGTTTGGTTTTTCTTTGACATTTTGATCAGTTTCCATACTGCAGATTTTCTCCTCTGTAAGACACTATTTCTGAAAGTATGCACACTTTGTACTAAGATTTTCATCCCCTTTCCTTTCCAACTTAATGCACTAAGCATCACTCTGCTTCTAGGATTCTAATATATTTTCACTCTGTAGTATCTGTTTCTTAATAAGTTTTCGAGTTTGTATTAAAATATTCAAGTTGACAGAAGCTGTAGCCTTTATCTTGTTCTTCCAGGCAAATATTACAGTTCCTTATTTTTCAACAGCTTCGCAAAGGCTGAAAAATTTGCCTCGTACTTCCCTCAAAGCCAAACAGTTGCTTCAAACTTCATCTACAAAAAGAGGTAACTACAGCCTCTTAAATAAGTTTTAACTTTCAGTAAATGGTCAGTTTAGTTAACTCTTACACCTTTAGGCGTACTGAGTTATTGCTGTCTGTAGGGCACTTTTTAGTCTTTTTAAAATAATAATAAAATAATATTGAATCATTTTCTGTTACTTGGATAAATCCAGAAGAAACTTACTTTCTTCAGAGGTATGTATTGAGATGCTATTCTGAAAGGAATAAATGATACATAGCATCTAATATTAGATAATTTATCTTTTTCTTACTAACCTAAAACTGAAGTTCATTGTTTTAACATCATGTTAGATGAACTAAAAAATGCTTTAAAATGAACCAAATGACAGACATTTTGTATGTAATGTTTTTTCTTCTGACTTTGATTTTTGGAGTTACTTTTCTGTAGGATGACATGGGAATGCTTTTCACATTAAAAGTCTGTTGATGTTAAGTAACAGGTTGTGGTTCATTGATAATGTTTGGAATATTTATGGAGTGGTAGCTTTTATAAAAACTGACAGTTGAAAAAATACGTGAAGGTTGGACACCAAAGCTATCACATTGATTCCAGGAGATTGGATGTGTGAGCCACTAGAAAGAGCAGAATTGAGAGAAAGAGCATGGGATCAGATAGGCCAGCAATAATAAGAATAGAAGACTCAGAGGAAATGGAGAGAACAAACATAGACAATGAGGAAAAATATTTCTCCTGTCCAGGGCATGTAGATTTCCTGGTAGCTTTAGAAGTCCATAAGAAACAAAGTTCTATAAAGAGGTTAAAGCACTAAAGGGCATTATTTGGAAAGAGGAGGTTTGAGGTTTGCTTTGTTGAAAAAAGATTTTGTTAATGTGTCTACAAAAGTACAAAATAGATTATTTTAGCAAGTTCTTTGATGAAAAGTTTTAACAGTGATTTGGTGGTTTGAGTATAATTCAAGGACATAGTTTTAGGTAACAGAATCTGAAGGAAAGAGAATAGTCAAATAGAAAATTAGAGTGTGTGAATGTTTGTGTTTTGAATATCAGAAGTTGATCATAGATCTCCAGTGCAGGTGTCTTTTGGTACCACTGTCAGCAGTTAGTTCTTTTGATGGAGAAGATGACGACTCATCAGGGATCATTATAGAAAGTATCCTTATAGAGATTATTTGAGAACCTTAGCCTTTTTTTTTCCTTCTAGTACTTCTGGGTGCAGTAGGGTGAAAACAGATGGGCATGAAAGGATTGTGGTGTCTAAAACAGAATAAGACATTCCTATACAACAATAAAAAGTAGAGAATTTTAAGTTTACGTATATTTTATTTGTTGTATGCCTCTGTAAGCTATTCATAATGTGTTTGGGGATCAGGTAGGTTTCAATAATTGTAAAATTTTTACTTAAAGATTCTCCTAATTCCTAGTACTCTAGCTATTTGATTTAATAGAGGGAGAGAAGTTTGTATTGTGTGTATGTTTGTTTTTGTTTGTTTTATTTCATTTTGTTTATTCTCTTACTTATTTAACTTAATCCAGACTGTCATATTTTCTGGTTGGTGTTGTGACTTGGGGATTATCATTTTGCCCTGCAAGTTCTGAATCAGTTGAAAAATGTACATAGGTATGTGATAGGATTTAAAATGTTAGCTTAATTACTGAATTAGCTTACAGCTGAATTGGAGAATACCTCTTAGATCGAAGACCAAATTGGATTTTCTAATGTCCTTTCGTATCTAGACTTTGAAAGAGATAGGTGTCTGTGGGACACCACATTAGACTACGGGATTCTCTATTCTTATGAGATGTGAGGCAGACAGGATTCAGACACCATGTGTGCATAGATACCTTTGGCCCATTAAACCTGTGTAAAGAAACGTGGATTAGATAGTAAATCGTCCCATAAATCAATTGTCCCATTCTGATGATGAGACTGTAACATATTCTAGAAAACTGAAGTACTTATATTAAGGGCTCCCAGGATTATGGGACGAGGAAGAAAATAGTTCCCTTAACAGTTAGAAATACGGTCACTTTGACTTTAATTGCATGTAGCAGTCCCTGAGTTTGAAGAGGGGAGAAGTCAGAACTGTTGTCTGGCGCAAAGAGACGTGCTGCACATTGTTGAGTGAACAGGATCGTGCCATTAACTCAAGAAAGGCTGGCGCGTTCCCCTTTGCATTTTCTTCTTGTAAGGTTCTTTATTTTCTTCATCTCATCCTTCTCTTTGAGAGAAAAAAATTAATTGTATTTTTAAGGCCTCATAAAAGTGACATCTTAAACTGCTTTGACGAAGAGATATTTATTCCCCGTTGTGAGAACTCAGTGAAGTGAGGTAAACTGTGCAGAGACCTTACCAAGTCATGGGAAGAAAAGGAAGACTACCGTAGTTTACCATGTATAATGCATACATTTTTGCCCAGATTTTTGAGGGAAAATAAGGATGCACATTATACACAGGTATAATGATTACATGCCATGGGTATAATAGTCCTGTGCATACCACACACAAAACATAAGTGCTCATCATACATGGCAAAATACGGTAGTTAGAAAAAATGAGTGCAGAGATCAGGACAAATTAAAATGTAGAAACATACTTTTATTTAGAAGGAAAGAGGCAACTAAGGAAGAGTTAATGATACTTGCCTATTGCTGCTTTAATTCTTTATATTTTGAGGTATTCAGGGTGGGATAAACAGTGTTTATAAGAAGCTTTATTGACAAGAGTTGAAAATCTGTTCGATGTCAGACTTTTTGAAAATGGAGAACCCCAGAATTTTGTCATTACCCAGATTCCAAAATTTAAAATGCCTTGTGTTCTCTTTTCTATCAACGAAGAATTTATTGAATCTGTGTTATATACAAGATACAGTCATTATATTGTTCCCTTCTAGTCCCCTTCATTCCCTCCCATTCCCTTTCTAGGCCCTCTTCTATTATTGTAGTCAAAGCTAGCCTCTGCCAAATAGTTTTTAGGTAGAGTTGAAATGATAGGAGTTGCTCCCCTCCCACGCCTTTGTTATGTAAAATTGGGAGAATGGGTAAGGAGAGAGCATGGGACTGTTGTGAGGGCTCCCTCCAAACACACAGATTCCTGGTAAACCATTTCGTGGTATTTTGGGAATGAAAATTCAATAAAATTTAGGCTTGATAAGGCTTTTATGGTTTTCCAAGATCTTTTTTTTTTTTTCCTCTTTAGATCTTGACTACCTCTATCAATTTTCTTTGCTCAGAAAGTCTTAGATCATTTTCCCTGGCTGGTATGACTCAGAGAATTGGTCACGGACCTGTGAGCCAGAGGATCACTGGTTCCATTCCCAGTCAAGGCATATGCCTGGGTTGTGGGCCAGGTCCCCAGTAGCGGGTGCACAAGAAGCAACCACATTGATGTTTCTCTCCCTCCCTTTCTTCTTCCCCTGTCTCTAAAAATAAATAAAATCTTTAAAAAACAGCCCTGGCTGGCGTAGCTCAGTGGATTGAGCGCGGGCTGTGAACCAGGCATCGCAGGTTCGATTCCCAGTCAGGGCACATGCCTAGGTTGCAGGCCATGTACCCCAGCAACTGCACATTGATGTTTCTCTCTCTCTCTCCCTCTCCCTTTCCTCTCTAAAAATAAATAAATAAAATCTTTAAAAAAAATCTTTAAAAAACAAAAAGAAAGTCTTAGATCAAAATTTTCTCCTCTCTGAAATGTGTGCTTGGACTTTCCTATTAAATACTGACTGCTTCAGACAGAGTGCTGCTGTCTTCAGAGGGCACGTTTGTTACTGTGGCAACACGACAGCCCTTTATATCCTCTAGTTGTTCCCTCAACTTACATGTCCAGCTGGTTCAAGTATTTCTTCCCATCTCGAGACTGGAGAACTTTTTGACTTGGTCTTTCATACACTCTAGTGCATTGATCTAAGAACTTAAGGTTTAATAAGTTTAAAAGGATTTATAATTTATAAATCCATTTTCTAAACTTCTCTATTTTAAAATATAACACAAAATCAGAACACCATGTAACACATAGAGAGCTTAACAAACTCTTATCAGACAACCCCGTGTAACCACCGTCTGTATCAAGAGACCGGACTTGCCACCTCAAACCCTCTCCGCTGTCGGCTTCCAGGCAGAGCCCTCCCTCACCTTCTCTCTCAGGGGCAGACCTCCATCTGGATTTTTATAGCAGGCACTTCTTCCTTTCTCTCTCTGCATGATTTTTATCATCCAAGAAATAAAATTAAAACTGTAGTCTCACCTTTTCTGATAGATGTCTTTTTAAGTTTCTCTTAACTAAGTGTCTTAAGTCTTTAGCTCCCCCTCGTTGTTTGTTTGAAGAAATCCCCAGATCGTTTGTCCTGCAGAAGTTCTCATGAACTAGTGTCCGTGGTGTCGTTTAGGAGGTCCTTTGGATGTGTTTCCTATAAGTTGGTAGTTGGGTTTAGATGCTTAATTAGACTCAGTTTTGTTATTTTTGGCAAGACTGCTTCATAGGTGGTGTTGCTGCTTCGGCTAAAGGTACATAAAATGGGATTGCCTGTTTTTTATGATGTTTGCAGTCATTGATGCTTCATACCTGTAGTCCTTCCTGCTTTATGAGGTACAGTTGTCCCTTCTTGTCTGCAAGGGATATGGTTCAAGACCCTCCGTAGATGCCTGAAACCGTGGATATCACTAAACCCTATATATACACTACTGTATGTTTTTTCCTATACATATACCAACGATCAAGTTTCATTTATAAATTAGGCACAGTAAGAGATGAGCAACAACTAATGAAATAGAATAATTATAACAACGTACTTTAATAAAAGGTATGTGGATGTGGTCTCTCTCTCTGATAGCTGATCTGATAGCTGAGGCTCCTAAGTAACAAGTGGGTACCATATACACTGTGGATACACTGGACCAAAGGAATGGTTCATGTCCCAGGCGGGTGGGACAGAGCAGGACAGAGCAAGATTTCATCGTGCTGCCCAGAATAGCATGTATCTTAAAACTTATAAATTGTTTATTTCTGGAATTTGCCATTTAATATTATTTCTGGAATTTGCCATCTAATATTTTAGGACCACAGATAACTGAAGCCTCAGAAAGTCGAACGGGAGTGGGGGGCGAGCTGCTGTATTGCAGAATTGGGTCATTCCAATTCTGACATTCCTTTTTTTTAATTTATCAAAATACTGTATGTATTTTGGAATATATGTATAGGAAAATACTGTATATTCCTTATTCTTTGGTCACCCAGTGGCACAGTTTTATTAGGAAATTCAGAATAAAACATTTGTTCTTTTCCTTTATTTTCTAGTTTATAAAAGAAAACCTTGGCAAGCTGTCATTCACCAAAGGTGACTGATATTTCTCTTAAATATATATCATTATGAACTTGCAGATTTAAACTTTTTGTATGTGTTTCAGTCCATTCTGGATATTTTTTCCAACTTTGGTGAAAGCTTCAAGTTGCTTTCTAGTCTTTCTGACACAACCCTAATAGTCTTCGATAGCTCCTTGCTAACTGGTATGACGCCGAGACGCGCTCCTCTGGTACATTTTTTGCCATAGACCTAGATTCAGTCATTACTCCAAAAAGCCCTGGCTCTTTAGGTAGTAAATGGTATTTCAAAGCCATAATTTGAGTCTTTAGCCATGCTTGTTGCTCCTAAGCTGGTCGCCGTTTCTAGGTCTTTCCAGGTACTGGAGCTAGTGCATATGTGAATAGATTTGTGTTTGTGTATTTTGTAAGATTGAATGTGGTAATGAGTTCAAGCTGATACTTCTGTTCAGACTCAAGGGCTTGAGGGTAATTACGTAGCGTTTTTTAACTCACATCTTCATCTTCTTTATCCTGCTCTGGGAATCCGACCTCTTAGTGACAGAATATTAGAATAACATTTAATAGTCTGTTTTATCCCATATTACATGCAAAATCTTCTAGGGATAACATTAGCATAATAACCAGACAACATGCTTACGGAAAACAGTTTATAAAATTTTTGCATATGCTTGCTCCTTCTGTTTTACAGTTATATCTACATTGTCAGATTAAATAGCTATTTCATACTTTTCTTTATAGGATTCATTTAGTCTTAGCTCTATATTTTTTAATGTTATAGCTTACAGTTTTCTTTTTTAAATTACATTTTATTGTTTAAGCTATTACATTGTCCCAATTTTCCCCCTTAGGCCCCCCTCCACCCAGGCCCCCCTCCGCACTCCCTCAGACAGTTCCCACGTCATTGTTCACGTCCATGGGTCCTGCATAAAATGTTCTTTGGCTAATCCTTTCATCTTCTTTCATCCAGTCTCCACTCTTTCTCCCCTCTGGCAGCTGTCAGTCTATTCCATATTTCTAAGCCTCTGATTCTGTTTTGCTTGTTAGTTTATTTTGTTCATTAGATTCCACATATAAGTGAGATCGTATGGTACTTGTTTTTCTCTGACTGGCTTATTTCACTTAGCATAATAGTCTTCATGTCTCTCCGTGTTGTTGTACGAGGTAAGGGTTCCTCCTTTTTTACTGCTGAGTAGTATTCCATTGTGTAAATGTACCAGCGCCTTTTTATCCACTCACCTAATGGCACACTCTTTAGACTGTTTCCAGATCTTGACTATTGTAAATAATGCTGCTGTGAACATAGCAGTTAGCTCTACATTTAAATACAATTTTGATCCTTGACACCAGTCTGTATGTTATTGTCTCACTAGTCATTTCCCGTGTTTGAAGCTCACTCTCTAGTAGATTGTCCAAGAAGGAGTTATGAGAACAGTATCCATTTTTTCAGTGTTTGCATGTTGATGACAGCTTGTCTGCTGTTTTTATTTTTGAAAGTCATTGTCTAGATATGAAATCTTTGGCTCACATGTTCTTTCCTTGAGTATCTTAAATATATTACTCCATTTTTTTAGGGATAAAGAATTGTTTTTTTTGTAGTTATTGGGCCTTTTTATGTGGATGTCCAAAGGATGTTTTCTTTTCCCTTGATGTTTAATAATTTATCAGAATATGTTTTAGTGTTGACCATTCTGAGTTGATTTCCCCAGATATGTGATGCATTCTTTTAATATGAAGTTACAGTGTTTTTATGTTTCAGACAAATTCTTTTGAATTATTATTGTTTTTACTATTCTCTTGCTTTGGTTTTATTTTTGGGGGACTCCTGTTGGACACAGGCTTAGATGTTCTTTACCTGACTTCTGTATCTGTCACCTTCTCTTTAATCCTTTTCATCTTGCTTTATTCCTGCTCTGTAAAAGTTTCTTTTCGTTGTCTGTTCCCATTGAAGTATAATATATTACGATGGCGACTTATGTTCCTTCTGCTTTAGACTTTATTCTGAAATGATTCATTGTATGTCTAATTCTTTTCCGTGTTCCTTTACCTCATTTTTTAGTGTTTCCATCCTGATTCATAATATTATTTTTATCTCTTGTATAATTTTCATGAATGTTTTTAGAATTTGAAATACTAGGTTTGAATTTTCACCTTTCTTAGTGTTTGGGCATGGTGGACATGATTTCTGGCAGTGTTCCATCATTAAAAGAAGTCTGTTTGGTTCACAACCTCCTCGTGAGCTTTCCACATCTAATCTGAAATTGTACCCCTTATGTAGGGGGCAGAGAGAGACTGAAGAAAGAGGCAGACCACTCCAGACTGGTGGGTGGCAGGTTTGATAAGCAAGGGAACTTACATACAAAGCTGATCTCCAGTGGCTCCAAGACAAGTGTATACCCACCCCTGCCTGCCAGATCTTACAAGTTTGCACGGAGTCCTTAACTTGGCTCAGTCACATACACAGGAGGCCTTAACTGGGTTCAGCGTGTACTCGCCTTTATGTCTCTAGGCTGTATCCTTGGAGCAGGTTCTGGGAGTGGGGAAGGTGAGTGGAATGCACATTCCAAGGGCAAGGGTGGGGTGAGGAGCCTCCATTTGCCCAGGACCCGCTCATAATGGAATGTCTTCCTGATGAACTCCTTCAACAAAATGTTACTTTGTTTCTTTCTTTTTTCTTACAGTATTATTATGTGATATTTGGCCTCCATCCTTTTCTGTTTCTTGTTTTTCTGTGGAATTTGTTTTTCCAGACATTTAGAAAGCTTGATTTAAGATTTTCTAATTTATGGATCTAGAACTCCCTCTTCTGTTGATGTGGGGAACTGTTTAAAATAGGGCTGCTTATTTTGAGATTGATTGCCTTTATTCCCCTCCCCTGCTTTATTTTTTTGTTTTTATTTTTAAGTATATTTTATTGATTATGCTGTCACAGTTGTCTCAGTTTTTCCCCTTTGTCCTCCTCTTCCCGGTGCCCCACTTCCCTCCAGGAACCCCCACCTTAGTTCACATCCATGCTTTGTGCACGCAAGTTCTCGGGCTTCCCCTTTCCTATACTATTCTTAACATCCCCTTGTCTGTTTTGTTCCTACCAAGTATGCTTCTTGATCCCTGCACCATTTCCCCCTTTCCCCCCCCAGCTGATACCCCTCCAAGTGATCCCCATACCTATAATTCTGTTCCTGTTCTAGTTGTTTGCTTAGTCTGTTTTTGTTGTTTTAGATTCAGTTGTTGATAGTTGTGAGTTTGTTGTCATTTTAATGTTCATAGTTTTGATCTTCTTTTTCTTAAATAAATCCCTTTAACATCTCATGTAATAATGGCTTGGTGATGATAAACTTCTTTAGTTTTATCTTGTCTGGGAAGCACTTTATCTGCCCTTCCATTCTAAGTCACAGCTTTGCTGGATAGAGTCATCTTGGTTGTAGGTTCTTGCTTTTTATCACTACAAATACTTCTTGCCTGCAGAGTTTCTTTTGAAAAATCAGCTGACAGTCTTATGGGAACTCCTTTGTAGGTAACTCTCTGCTTTTCTCTTGCTGCTTTTAGATTCTCTCTTTATCTTTAACCCTTGGCATTTTAATTATTATATGTCTTGGTGTGTTCCTCTTTGGGTTCAACTTGATTGGGATTCTGTGCTTCCTGACCTTGTATGTCTATTTCCTTTGCCCAATTAGGGAAGTTTTCTTTCATTACTTTTTCAGATAGATTTTCAATTCCTTGCTCTTTCTCTTCTCCTTCTGGTACACCTATGAGGCAAATATTGGACCTCTTGAAGCTGTTCCAGAGGCTGCTTATACTGCCCTCAATTTTTTTTTTTTTTGGATTCTTTTTTCTTCTTGTTCTGATTGGTTGTTTTTTGCTTCCTTATACTACAAAATAATGATTCGATTCTCAACTTTACCCACTCTTCTGTTGTTTCCCTGTAAATTGTTCTTTATTTCAGTTAGTGAATCCTTCATTTCTGACTAGATCTTTTTTTATGCTGCTGAGGTCTTCACTAAGTTCCTTGAGCACCCTTATAACCAATGTTTTGAATTCTGATAGATTTCTTTCTTTTTTTTTTTTTAATTTATTTTTAGAGAGGAAAGGGAGAGAGAGAGAGAGAGAAACATCAATGTGCGGTTGCTGGGGGTCGTGGCCTGCAGCCCAGGCATGTGCCCTGACTGGGAATCGAACCTGCGATGCTTTGGTCTGCAGCCCGTGCTCAGTCCATTGAGCTACACCAGCCAGGGCGAATTCTGATAGATTTCTTATTTCCATGAGTTTATCTATTTTTCTGGAGTTTTGACCTGTTCTTTCATTTGGGCCATGTTTCTTTGTCTCCTTGTTTTGGCAGCCTCCCTGTGTTTGTTTCTGTGTATTAGGTAGAGTTCCTTTGACTCCATGTCTTGCTAGTGTGGCCTGACTTAGTAGGTGCCCTGTAGGGTCCAATGGCACAGCCTCCCATGTCACCCAAACTTGGTTTTCAAGGGTGCACCCCTAGTGTGGGCTGCGTACACCCTTCTCTTGTAGTTGCACCTTGGTTACTGTTGGCAGATCAATAGGAGGGATTACCCAGTCCAGTCAGCTGCAAGGATTGTCTGTGACCACTTACTGCCAACCTGTGCCCTCCATGGGAGATCAGCTGTGCAGGGGCAGGGTGGGTGGTGCTCTGACTTGGTCTGTAGCTGTCCACTTGAGGTGCTGATCCTGGGGTTTCCCAGGTGGTGTAGGCCAGGCTCAGCCCCCACCTGTGTTTTACCTGGGGCATCCTTCCTGAGCTTAAAACAATCTGAGATAGCTGCTACTTTTGCTGGGCTAGGAGATTCCCAGGCAGAGCCAAGCTGTGAAACTAAACTGGCTGCTGCTAGAGTCGAGCCTGGAGCTCATTGAGGCCAGCTGTTGTTTGTTTGACAGGATTTAGGAAGTTGAGAAGCTGCCATTCGTATGGAAAAGCAGTTGGGTGGGCCAGTACGTTGGGTGGGGCAGAGTCTCTGGGGATCTCCAACCCGGTCAGATGGGGATCTTTCAACCAGGTATTAAAAGAAGTCTCAAATATGGCACCAGCCTGTTCACTCCATGGCTCTGTGGGCGGAGGGCTCAGAAAAGGGTCAGTGTCCTGTGCTCGCCCCAATGCCAAACACTTCAGCCTTTCCCAGGATGCCACTGGTGCCCTTCAAGCTGCTACCCCTGTGCTGGAGCCTAGAGGGAGTGTGTCTGAGAAGATGAGTTCGTGTGTGGGTTCTTTAAGAAGAACTGCTCATGGCTCCATCAGTTTCTTTAACTGACTTGATCACTGCTGGTTTTTGCAGCCAGAAGTTGTGGGGGCTTACATTCCTGGCACTGGAACCCTGGGCTGGGGGACCTGGTATAGGGCTGGGCCTGCTCACTCTTGAGATATCCCTCCCAAATTTTTGTCCCCCATGAATTTTTATCCTCCACCCATAGGTGAAAGACTAGCCCTCTCCTCACCTGTGCTCCTCCTAGTCTGAGTGGATGTGGAGTCTTTAACTCTGCAGTTGTTAGACTTCCATTCAGCTCGATATCTGACGGTTCTGAGTGATGGTTGTTCTGTATTTTAGTTGTAATTTTGATGTGGTTGTGCAAAGAGGTGAATCATGTCTGCCTACAACGCCATCTTGGCCAGAAGCCTTTTTTTTTTTTAATTACAGTTAACATTCAATATCATTTTGTATTAGTTTCAGGTATACAGCATAGTGTTTCAACAATCGTATTTACAAAGTGTTGCTCCCAGTATTTCCAGTACCCACCTGGCATCGTACATAGTAATAATAATGTTATTAACTATATTCCCTGTGCTGCACTTTACATCCAAAGACATACAGAGACACATCAACCTGTACTTCTCAGTCCCTTCACCTTCTTCAGCCAGTCCCCCAGCACCCCTCCCCTCTGGTGACCATCCGTCTGTCCTCTGTATCTGTAGATGAGTGTGTGTCAGTTTTCTTTGTTCCTTTATTTTGTTCTTCGGATTCCACATCTGAAGAAACTACATGGTGTGTTTCTTTTCTCTGACTGACTTATTTCAGTTAGCATAATACCCACATGGTCCATCTATACTGTCACAAATGGTATTTTTCATTCTTTTTTATCCCAACTCCCACTTTTAAAATTTATCCTCCTAAAGTGTTTACAGAGTTTAGCAACTATTACCACTATCTGATGTTAGCGATTTTTATCACCCCCAGAAAAATTACTGTACCCATTTATAGCCTCTCCCATTCCCCACTTATTTCAGCTCCTGCAACCACTAGTCTTTCTGTCACTGTGTATTTCATATATATGGAGTCATATAATATATGATCTTCGTGGCCAGTTTCTTTACCTTAGCATGATGTTTCCAAAGTGTATCGTTGCTGTGACAGATACTAGTACCTTGTTCCTTTTTCTTGACTGCTAATACTCCACTGTAGGAAATGCCACATTGCGTCTGTATGCGTCAGTCGGTGGATACTTGAGTTGTTTTCACTTTTTGTCTATGGTGAATAATGCTGCTAATTCTGTAAATGTTTTCCGGTAGCTTATGTATTCATTTCTTTCAGTCTTTTTGTACGTATGGAAGAAAAGCCAGTGAAGCCCATTCCCAGGGGTTTCTTCTGCCTCTCACATTTAAGAAATACACTACTAGAAGAAGAAATGAAAGGCTTCTGTACTTTTATCTACTCCCAGAGGTGTTTCTCCGGGTTTCCACTAAAGAATACCAACCTGGCAATTGGGAGACCTGGGTTCGAGTTCTGACTTCCTGGTTATTTGCTCAGTTGATCTCTGGTTGTGGCAATTTTCCTTCTCTGTACAGCATAAAGATTGGAATAGTCACTAGTAACTCTTTTAACAGAGATTTTTTAACTTTGTAATGGGAGAATTGTATTTACTTCCTCTCTGTGGCCTTTCATAACCAGGACTTATTTTTAAGCCATTGTGTCAGTAACCTGCTGTTGTCCTTGGCGATGCCCAGACCTCGGACTAACCAGGATGACGGGACCCAGTGCGGGTGGCTAACCAGCCAGTGTGTTTGTCCTTGTTCTCTGCTTGTTAAATAACGGAAGGCGTGTGTGTTTTAGTAAATGTTATTCTCCCCGTTAGTCACGGTGGCCTGTGTTGGGCATGTGTATTTTTATCACAAACATATGTTTATTAGCTATTTACATTTTTTTAATTACACAATCTATAGCTTGGTGGACCTGTCACTGTGAAGACAACCACTTGGAATGTCTAATTTTTGCATTTATATTTAGTGAATATCAAACTAAAAACAATATATAATTACTCAGTTTCTCCATTTCAGAGTTGTTTGAAGTGCCTGCTAAATTATCTAAACCTTAATTAGAAAACAAACTTGTAATTTTTATTAAATGCTTATTAAAACAGAAAAAATGAATATTTTAGAAATATAAATCCTCATTTCACCCACCCTTGTATTTTAGAAATGAATTAATTTAGACACCAAAGACACCAAGGTTAGCATTCTCAGTCATATGTCAGTTTTATAAATAGAGTTCTAATTTTTGCTCAGAGCGATAACATGTTATTTTATGCCTTGATGCAAGTGTAATTCTTGATATCCAAAATGCATAAAGAGAAATTATAACGTGTTGTCATAATCACTTTGGGCAATAGAGCCTAATTTACTTAATCTCCACACTTTAGTTAATTGTAAGGGCAGCCTAGGAGACTATCCTGAGAGACACTGTGGAATGAGTGTCTTCCCAGAGAACTGGAGAGAATGAATTGAGAAAACATTTTTATAGTCACCTGTAGAAAGGGGAAGATGGATTATATGAGGTAAAAAAAAGAATCTTTCTGTGAGGATCATGAAATTGGCAATTCAGGAGCACTTAGGCCGAATGGACATCTTCCAGTTTCTACCAGAAAAAACTCTATAACAGGACATGATTGTTTCATTATTTTTTTTTTTTTTTTTTTAGAAAAAAAGTTTTAAGATTTTTATATTTATTGTTCTGTTTCAGAAATTTAATCATGGTATTCCTTGGTGTGGTATTCCCTGATTTTTGCCCTGATTGGGTAGTTTTTTTTAACTACTTGGATTATGTGACTTCATAGTTTTCATCAAATTTGGGAGAAAATTCTTTCTTCAAATCTTTCCTGTCCCATTCATACCCTCCCTCTCTCTGTTAAACCGTGAGGTGCTGACCTGTAGGTCACTGAGGCTTTATCACTTTATTTTTGACTGTTTGTTCTCTGTGTGCTTTAGTTTGGATAATTCTTACTGTTGTGTCTTCAGGTGCCTGTTCTCCAGTATCTAAACTACTAATTCCCATCCAGAGAACTAAGCATTTTGGATATATTGTAAATTTTTCATCTTCAAAAGCTCTATATCTTTAAAAAAATTTATTTCTCACCTCATTATGTTTATATTTTTCTTTGTATCCTCAAACATATGCGTATTAGTTCTCGGAAAATCATTGCCTGCTAATTTAGTCATCCTGTAACTTTTTGATCTGTTTCTACTGACTGTTATCCTGGTTTGGTTATCATTTTTCTGTTTCTTTATATAGCTACTAATTTTAATTGAATGGTGGACATTATGAAGTTTCATGATCTGTGCTGGATTTTTATCTTCTTTCAAATAGTGTTGGACTTTGTTTTGGCAAGCAGTTATTTATGGATCAGTTTGAACCTTTATTGTGGGGATCAACGAACATTTTCTTAAAGGGCCAGAGAGGAAATACTTTAGGGTTGTGGATTATCTGGTTTCTGTTGTAACTGCTCAGCTGTGCTTGTACCTGGAAGACGGCCATAGATGATAATGTATTAACACACAGGTGCTGCCACATTCTAGTAAAACTTAATTTATAAAAACAGTCGACTCCCCCACAGCTGGTAATTTGCTAACCCATGCTTTAAAGGTTTGTTTTTAAGTTTTGTTAAAGTAGGTTTAGAGTAGCTTTATTCTGCGGCTAATTTATTTATTTTGGAGTGCCTCTTGATTTTCCTGGATGTTCAGCAAGGATTCCCTAATGGGCTGAAACTCCCATTTCCTAGTCCTCTGTGAGCTTTGGAAACTCTTGAGTTAAGCCCCTGGGAAGGTTAAGCCCCTTCCCAGTTTTGCCTTCATGGCAGAAAGCTTCTGTGTTGGCTTTAAAGTTAATATTTAAGTTCCGTTCCAGATTAGATTCCCTGGGGGAGGTGCCTGGACTTTCATAATTTTTTTTTTTAAGTTCCTCAGGATTCTGATGCACAGTCCAATTTTAGAATCATGGCCTTAGGGTTTCGGGGGCTAAGTAGAGATAATTGAACACGTCCAGTACTGGGGCCTCGTATATCTTAAATACAGAGATGCCAGCATCTGGAGCTCTAATCGGACAGAGAGCAGGAGAGGTCACCTAAGAAGGAAGGGGCTCTGTACAAAAAACCTTATTGAAAGGATGACAGGAGGTGAACTCCTCCTGTTTCAGAGTTTTGAGGCTCAGGCTCATCCCTCTCGGTCACCAGATGAAAGTGGTGGCCAGATTCATCCTTCTTTCTTCTCCTGCTCCCTACTCTGGTAGACCTTGCTGTTATTTGTTCCCTTGGATCACTAGAAGTGAGAAGGATGGAGTTTTGTAGAATATTCAGTTCCTACAGTTTTAAGACCAAGTTGCTGGCCCAAGCCTCCCCCTCACCCATACCCTTCCCAAACTAATGGAGGTTGAGAGAAAACAGGGTGGCTTCCTGCGATCCATTTCTCTCTCCTTCCTCCCATTTTCTCTGACCACCCCCCCCGCCACACACACACACACATGCAGTTTTTTGTTAGGTAAAGCAGGTGACATTATGTGTAGCCATCCATGGGCATTTGAAGAAACTAAAACTGGTAACCTTTCCAAGACCCTTTATCCCAACAGAATAAACAGGGAAGATGAGCATGTTTCCTGGATCTGAACTTACAATGCTAAGGAACCAACACAGTAATAAGACTTTTTTGAACTTATTTTGGCTTAAAAAGTAATGCAAGTTGTACATTTTATTCTTTCATATATCAGTATTTTTTTAATAAAGAAGTGTTCTCAACACTTAATATTGCCATTTCAGAAAAATACACCATCTTTTTCATGTGATTTCATATACCTCTTGATATGCCAGTAGATTGATTTATAACTTCCCTACTTGATGAAACACAACAATAGAAGTAATTTTGGTTTTTTGTTCTTAGTAATGTTTAGTTTCTAATTTTTAAGTGACATTGTAGGTGACACAGGACTCGGAGACACACCCACCAGGTACTTGATACATGTTTGCGTGAATGTTTCTTTAAGGGGAAAGTGTGTCTTAAATTCTAGTCAGCACTCTGGTAGTCAACCTTTTTGAGGAAGGACTTGATTATTTGGGGCTTACCAATCATCTTTTTCTTTTATTAGCCCAGAAATATTCTCTACTGCTTGCATTTCTGTAGAATGAGTTTTCACGAACACAGGTGTACTGATGCCCAGTTACCAAGTGTTACATAAAGCAGTGGTTTCGCTTACACTTGGTTTCCGCTGAAAACATTGATTTTTCTCTGCCGTTCTGCAGTACCTTCTCCAGGCAAATTCCGCTCCCCTGCAGCACCGTCTCCTTTGGCTCTCCGGCAGCCAGTGAAAGCATTTAGCAACCACGGCTCTGGTTCTCCTGGTGGCCAAGAAACAACACAACTCACACAAACCACCTCCTCACCTGGGCCTCCCGTGGTTCTGAACACGGTCCCAGCGAACCCTCCCAGCAGTGTCAACAGCGCTACTCTAACCAGACCTGCAGGGACAACCGCGATGAGAAGTGGCTTGCCCAGACCCAGTGCCCCTTCTGCGGGGGGTATCCCAGTGCCTCGCAGCAAACTTGCACAGCCTGTTCGCAGGTGAGTGGTGAATGCCCTGTTCCAGCGTTCCTGAGCATAGGGCAGTGGGGAGACTGGTGTTACACTTACCTCTGCGTGTGATAGTGAACCTAGAGAGTCCTGATTGGTTCTCACTAGAGTCTTAGTGCAATTTGACTAAAAGATTTTTTTTATTGTTTTAAAAGAAAACTTTGCTTGGGACATTTAGGGTATTATATCACTTTGGTTCAGATTAAATTTGCCTAGATATCTGACATTATTAAGCACCTCGGAGACCTCCTACAATAGTAAAGGCATATTAGAACCTAGAATGAGATTTAAGATAAAATTTCTAGCTACCAAATTTGAGTATAATCCAGGAGGGTGATTCTCAAACCTTGCCACAAATCAGAATCTTCTGTGGAATTTATGTAAACATATAGACCTAAAATTTACTGACAAAGAGTTGGTCTAGTATAAAGACCAAAATCTGGGTATGCTGGTTTTGTTTGTTTAATCTTCCGGTAATTCTAAGCCCAACCAGGTGGGTAACTATGCACCTGTAATCTTTATCTACCTTTCAAGAATGTGGTTACCACACCAGTAAATTTACGTGTCAAAGTTAAATGTTCAGTATTTATTTGTGTGTAAAAAAATGGGTTCATCCCATGAGTATTTACACTGCCCATACTTTTTTATTCTGATGTAAATATAGTACGTTTCTGCATCAGTAGTAGAACACAGCAGCTTTGTCACGAACTCCGGTACGTATCATGTCTATCTGACCCAGTTTTTGCAGTAACATTAAAACTGTAGGTACTGTTGTTACTCCTGTTTTCAGAGAAGAATACTGAAGTGTAGTGAGGTAAATAAGGTTGGTAATCTATGTGGCTGGAAAAGATGAGACAGTCTTTTCTTTTACCCTGCTAGCGGTGCTAACAAAGAGGTTAGTGGGGCCGCCTGATGCCGAGCAGGACGGGAACGCCGTGAAGATGCTGAGTGTGGGTGGCTGCGCTTACAGTGTTGGTCTCGGCGGTCCCCTGGGGAGGCCTTCACTGGCTTTGGTGCCCTGCAAAGTAATTACCCTGTGCGGGACATAGTGTGGTGATGTCCGATTGACGCCCTGCAAATCACTGTATCAAATTGCTTTGTTTCAGATCCTTGCCAGCTCCTAAAACCTATGGTAGCATGAAAGATGACAGCTGGAAAGATGGCTGTTACTGACCAGCAAAGAGAAGGATGCAGAGGTCCACAGCTTCATGGGTACCCTTCACCAGGCTAACCGACAACTTTTATATGCAGACTGTTCACATGAGACTCTTGGGATTTATAAAATCCCATCCTTCTCTGTCTTAATTAGCACAAACTGACAGAGACGATCAATCAGCACTTTAATGACATTTAACATCAGATGTGTTTGGTAATCATACAATCACTCTCCGTAGAATCACTTTTAGTTTTGTTGAACAGAAACTAAGTTGATTTTTAAATATTTGACAGAGGCCAATACCTGGGCAAAAAAACCTAGTGGATGCCAAAGAGAAAATGCCCATTTATGAATGAGAGAGTACCTTTGTGCACAAGAAAATGGTGAGTTCAAGCTATCCAAAACTTCACGTTCCACCTAATTTACTGTATAAATGGTATCAATAAATATCTGTGCTAATGAGAACTAATATTCTGATTAATTATCTAAAATGTCCCACTAGTATTTTACTGGTACTCCAAGAAACCAGACTGAGATGAAGGAGGATAGGGGCTGGAGATTTAAAACATGATACCTAAATTTGGGGGAGTTCCATACCTTGTTTTTATAGATTCATTACTGAAAAAAATATCATTATGCTTACTCCTAAGTTTGCGGCAGCTCACACGTCAGCCCCACCAGACAGGGCCATGACGTGCGTCCGCCGTGTCGCACTGACACATCAGATTCCGTGTGTTTGTTTCGATTGCCAGAAGGGCTTAGTGTCAGTCGTACAATCTTTCTAACCTTCGTAGCTCCTGGCTCAGGAAAGATGGCCTTTGCTATTGAAACCAACTTCTCCACATGCTGTTACCTGTTACAGAACTGAGAGATCCTGTTTTTATTAGCATGTTTCCATGACAGGAAAGAGCAAGTAGTATGTGTCTTTATTCTTAATACAAATAATACCACCTCAGTGCTTACAACCTGGAACACAACCATACGGTGAGAGAGGGGAACTTCTATGCACTTAACTCCCAGATTCTCTGGTAATGACACCTGTGCTGTTGCCGTCAGTGACACGGCAGTCTGCGTCGTGGTAGGAGCGCGGCCTGCCGAGTCCTGCCCAGTCGTATCCACTGTAAACTGAGTGACTGTATGAACACCCTTTGAAAATACTGTCCCTTTTGACATTGATTCTGCCTTACATCGATTTTGCATTTTTGGTAACAAATGAAACCCAGTACATGTGACTACACGTGACTAACCCTAAATACTCGCTCTGTAATGGCCTGTATGTGTACCTGAGAGTCACTTCTTTCGTTGTTGGGTTTTCTTTTTTCTTAGACTATTACCAGACTAAAAGGTCCTCTACAGCAGGCCTCTTGTTTTTTCACAATGAGAGGTCATTTTTTTAATATTTAATTTGAATAGTTCTAAAATATTGGCAATCAATCACCTAGAGGATTTTAGAGATTTGAACATAAGTTTATTTCCTGTTAGTCAAAGACGTTCTGTAAGTTGGCAAAAGAAATTGAGAAATGGGAAGCTTGATATTCAGGAGAGCCTTGAGGTCGATGCATTGAGAGAACGGTGAAACTTTGAAAACCAAGACCCCCGTCCCGCAGTGAGGGAGGCGGGGGGAGTCTTCATGAGCCTAACCAACAGGGAGTCACGCGGCCCAACTGCCAGTGCTAATGCGTTTCCGTGTGTGACGCAGGGAGATTTCCTCCTTGCATCTGACGGTGAGGGGATGGTTCAGGAAACGATGGCACCAGAATTCCATGTGATGATGGACTAAAATATGTTGCTTTTCAGAGATCAAGGAAACATCTTTGGCTGTGTGAGGGGGTATCCCATGTAAAAATCTAAGTGAAAGAAAGAACTAGCCACTGTCTCTTTTTAAAACCACATTTACACAAAACAAAATAGGTCTCAGTCTTCAGTGCAACATTGCAAAAAAAGAAATATATATATATGCTGCAATCTAATAATTAAGATGAATTTTAACTCTTATGAAACACCCATTACATTTTTAAGTTAGAGTATCAGTTTCAAAAGGAATATTCAGGTTATTTAACTTTGTTTTTAAGAGGCTGCATCAGAAAAAAAATGTCTATTTTTTTTAATTAAAATATTTCATCACTCGTTAAAAATGTATTTTGATCTGAGTTGGGTAAAGTATTATTTTACCTGCTGTTGTACTACCACAGACTATTGGCTTTTAGTTTCCTAAAAAGAAAAATTGTTTTTTTACTAGAAAGCCTTTGTGTATTGCCAATTTTTCTATTTGGGAAAATCCAAGGATTCACTGTGGTCAGTCTTACAGGAGAAATGTGGATTTGATAAACTAGTGCCTATGATTTTAACTTATGTTTGATACATAGTAGTGAGGGTTTTATGAATGTTGATTATTTTTTGTGCCAACAGCCCAGAATTGTCACTTATATGTAAGCAGAAAGATATGAGCTCTGCTTCCAAAGTTATTTAATTTTCTCAGTGTTTGAATGTTATTTTTTTGTGTGTTAATAAAAGTGTAAAAATTGGAAAAAATATAAATATTCTTAACTCAAGCATTTGCTGGATCATTTTTCTACAAAACTTGTTTGTAATATGAAACACTCTCTGAAGAGTTGAATTTTTTCAGTTTTCATTCCCTGGAAATCACATTTTGTAAAACTGGGACCATTCATAATTGTCAGATACTTTTTAAAATTATATCAATACATCACTTTTATAAAAGAAGTTTTTTTGAGAGGAAATTAGATACATGTGTCCCCAGATGTTTGTATAACTCTAGAATTATTAGACTGTGTATGTTTAAATTAACTTTCTATCGAATGTACAGGCATCAGTTTTTGACATGACGCATGGTCCTTTTAGGTCACATGAAGTTTGATTGGCAAACATTTCTATAGCCGAACTTGTATGTGTGGTTGCCTCCTTAATAAACAGCCTGACCATAAGGTTTATTATTAAATTTATATGTTTTTCAAGTGTTTTATTAATTTCTGGATATGGTGAGATTCCCCCTACCCTCCCTGCCAACTTGTCACCAGTTGCCTAACTGGTTTTAATGAATTTCTTAGTTGATTTTTTTAAACACACAAACCCAAATCATATTTGATCATTATGAAGTTGGGATGTATCATGTTATATTTTCTCTGCCCTGGTTATTTCATATGTGGATTATTTGGACTAAATTTATAGTTTACTCAGAATTGGTATGTTCTTGGAACTATTTCACCCACTGTAAATTGATGTTGAGTTAGAAAAAGATAGCGTATGTAAAACAAGTAAAATGCCGATTGTGAGAGTTTCCAGCAGAGAAAATGAATACATTTTCAGAGCAGCATGGATATTTATTTAGTTGATCATGTGCATCTTTTCACTCATGGATGAGTGGGGGAAAATCAGGAATTGTACACTGTTTAATTAGTTCTCCACATTCCTTTCGGAAGTTTTTACTGGCCTCCATGTTGTATAGTTAGTCTCAATAGTGAGGGATAGAGCCTTCATGTTTGAATTTTTCTCCCAAGTAACCTAAAAACTTTCAAGAACCATTTAAAATGACCATAAATGCCAAAACACTTGCAAATCAGTGAATGAGAGCTTTACTTAAACTTGTTAGAGGCCGGTGCAACAGGAAAACCCGTCCAGAGGTTCTTGAGAAGTATTTGCTGTACCAAAGTTCAGCTGTGAGGTTCAAGAGCAGTGGAAGCGCTGGAGAAACTAACGGGATGCGGGGTGGGGAGAAGCAGCGAGCAGGGTGTTCCCCTGGGCATGAAGCCAAAGTTAGCAGCCCCTGATATGGTTTGTAATTTGAATGATCCTAAATGTAAGTCTGGGGAGACTGAATGAAATGGCCCTCTGATTACTACTCCAAAAACAACAGATTTCACTCGTGCACCTTACAACTCGGTTAAAACTGCGCTCGGTGATGCCGATTTCAAACCAGTTCTTTATCTGCATGGGGTAACTTTAATGTTTTCTTTTTAAAAGAAAGAAAAAACAAGAAAGTAAAGCATTGATAATAAAAATATTAAGAAGTGTAAAGGTGAAAATGATCCAGCATTTCACCTGGGGATCCTACAATCTAGAAATGAATATTTCAGTGCTGATCTAACATGGTTATAGAATATTAAATGGAAGGGTAGTTTTCTGTTTAAGATGAGGAAATATTTTTCCCTTATAAATATGTTTTGCTTTTAAACAGAGGCCTGTGCTAATAGCTATTGAAAGCTTGACCCGGATTTTCCATTTCTGATTACAGATATTCCTTGATTAAAAAAAAAAAATGTATTATTTGTATCTTTATACCATTAATTGGTTTTTCCTAGAAAAATTGTTTATTACAGGAAGTGAGAGAAATATAGAAAATTATAATGAAGGAAACACACTTAATTCCATGGATAATCAGTCACTTAAATTTGAGGAGATTATCTTTGGTTTTTGGGTTTTTTTTAATGAATTGGGCATCATAGTCATGGTTGAAAGTAATTTTTTGTTAGCGCTGATGTCACAACTGTCATCATAAATGGATTCTACTGCTGAAAAATCAGTTCCAGGAAAAGCATATAAATATTCATTCCAAAACTTTACCAAGCCTGTATTACTGTAGTTCTTCATCCAGGGTGTGGCAGAAGTGACGCCTGTTTGAGTGTGGTTGGTAGGGTAAAAATGGCTGTAGTAATTTATAGTTTTAATTTAAACATTTCACCTAAAGTGTCATATGGTGTGCTTGAGTGTGATATTGTGATGTTATAGAATTACATGCTTATGATTTTGTAATAAAAGAGGGCGTTATTTTTGCCAGATCCTTCTATAACATATTTTATTGAACTGCACTACACAGTCTACCAAGCCGAATTGACACAGTATTGGTTGAATACAATTGCAGTTTTAAAACAAAATGCCTTTGAAGAAATAATAGGTACAGCCCTGGCTGGTGTGGCTCAGTGGATTGACCACCAGACTGAACCAAAAGGTCTCTGGTTCAGTTCCCCATCAGGGCACATACCTGGGTTGCAGGCCAGCCTGCAGTTGGGCGCGTGTAAGAGGCAACCCATCGATGTTTCTCTGGCACATGGATTTGTATCTCCCTCTCTTTCTTCCTCCCTTCCCCTCTGTCTAAATATAGTTATTTTTTTAAAAAATAGGCACAACGAAATAAAGGATCAAGGTAGTCTGGAGTTCTTGAACTTTAGAATCACCTGACAGGCTGCTAAAATGCACCTTTCTGCACCCTACCCCACGACTGTCTTCAAAACTAGAACTATGATCACAAGAACTGAAGTTCTAGGAATAGGATTCCCCCGCACAGGTCAGGCGCCATCCCCGGACTAATTGACTGTGGCCAAGTGACTGGAGTTAAAGCCATGTATCTCTTATGGAAACCTTATGGACGGAAGGGAGGGAACGACCATCTTTCCTGAAAGCGGTGCCGTCCCCCGTAAGCGGGCAAACAGAACAGCGGGTGCACACCACAGACGTCTCGGTGCGCGTGTGCACCGTGCAAGGCAATGATTGCTTTTTGTCAGCGGTCATACTTCCTGGGAGAAACATTCGTAGTGGGAGAAGTTTCTGATCGTATTCAAGCCCTGGGCTGAGTTCTTTATAGGGCCCATCCTTGAATTCCACGAAGCACCCTGCTATATAAATTCCCCTAAGCACACAGGTCAATTTAAGCCAAGGTTCTGTCGTTTGCCCTCAGGAGGAAGAGTTGACTTTTCAAGAATTTTTAACTGACTGATAACATATGCGCAGAAAAGGTTACACCGTGAATGTTCCGCTCCCTGAACTAATGCAAAGTGACTGCACGTGGAACCACCAGCTAGGGAAGCAAGACTCCCCAGCTCTGAGATGCTGTCCTGAGGCCACCTGCTAAGCACTCCTTCCTCCCAAAGCCAGCCATCCTGACTTCTGACATTATAATGTAGTTTGGCCCATTCTTGAGCTTTGTATCAATGGAACCACACACTTTTTTGCTGCCTACTTTATTTTGATTAAAGGCTAAAAATGGGGTTTTTTTCTCAGACACTAAACAAAATGTGAGATTCACTCATGTTAATAATGTTGCTGTAGTTTGTTCTCATTGCCATGGTATAAATACATCACAGTTTGTCCATTCTCATGTTGAAGGACAGTTAGTTGGGTTGTTTCCAGTTTGGGTGTCTTAACAATGATGCAGCTTTGGACTTCAGGCATAGTCAGATGGAGTAAGCCCTCAGAAGTCTTTCTCACAACAACTAAATATTTTGGACAAAATGCAAAAGGCAGCTACCCAAGGACAATGACAAATGAACAAAGCAGGTAGATTGGGGCGGAGAGCCAAACCCGCAGAGGGGACCCAGGCAGGGGTGAGCTCCCCGTTTTCCCTCCTTGGCCTTGCGCCAGCAGAGGGCGCCAGCACAAGTGCCGTTGTCCTGGCTTCTCTGACAAGTTAAACTGTGGAAGCAGGAAAATCTATGAATTAAAAACCCCTAAAGGCGGGGAGTGGGGGTAGTTACTGGAAGCTACAGCAGGTTGGTTGGTGGGGGTGGAGATTATCTCTTTCTTTCATAACTACTCTTCTGAAGGAGAAAAGTTTAAAAGAATGCCACCATTTTAGGAGAAGGGAACAATGAGTCCTGTTGGCAAGAGGGCTTGCCTACGAATGGAACAAGTCCTGGTTAACCTAAGCAAAATTGGCTTGGTCTCGCCAAGGTCACATCATGAAGCCACTAGCCACCCTAGGGGAGAAAACTGGTGTGCTCTGAGAGTACTTCATTGCTTAGTTCGCTCGTGGCCTAGTTATTTTTCTCAGCCCTGCTCAAACTGCCCCAAAACCTTACCATGCCACCAACTTTCCAGGCCTCCAGGTGTGCCCACCTTGCTGGTAAAGCACTAACCACCTCGCTGTGTTAGCCAGTACAGTAGGCTGCTGCTTCCCAGTGTCGTTATGAGCGTGCAGTAAACACAGAAGGGGAATTGCCCCGTTTCCATTCTGGGTTTGCTGACTTAAGAATAGGTAGTATGTTTCCAAATCTAACTCCTGGTTTCCTTGAATCAGTTTTTCTCCTATTTTTTTCAGGAGTCTTAAAAGGCTCAGTTAAATGATTTCAGGAAAACATGTAGCAGACATAAATTTCTTTCCAGTCAAAAACAGACCATCTGTTTTGTGGGTAGAGGTGGTTCAACTAAAAGAATAAATGTCTATTAAACTAAAAAAAAACCCACACACACAAAGAAACGGAAAATTACATCCTAAAGATAAAATGTATGTATAAAAATTATAAATGGTACCCTGGGTCAATTCCCAGTCCCATGGCACATGCCTGGGTTGTGGGCCAGGTCCCCAACTGGGGACATGGGTGAAGCAACTGATCAGTGTATCTTTTCCACATTGATGTTTCCCTTCCCCCCTCTCTGTCTAAAAATAAAATATTTTTAAAAATTTATAAATGGTGGTCTTCAACACTGTTGTAAGAAATCTGAGTACATGGCAGAACAGAGAAGACCATCTTGGGAACACCTTTTTCCACCACTAGTAGCTGTGTAACCATTATCGTGTCACTTAATTAAATTTCAGAATCTCCCTCTACCCCTGACAAGAAGGGCTTGATTGTAAGATCCATATCGTGAATTTGCTGTGCAGATTAAAAGAAACAAAGCACAGCCTTGGCTGGTGTGGCTCAGATGGCTGTAGAATCATCCCATGGACCGAAGAGCGCAGGTTCCATCCCCACTCCGGTCACACACCTGAGTTGTGAGTTCGGTCCCCAGTCAGGGCACGCACAAGAGACAACTGATCAATGTTTCTCTCCCTCTCTTCCTCCCTCCCTTCCCCTCTCTAAGTGTGTCCTCGGGTGAGGATTAAAAAAAGAGAGACGAAGCATATAAGGAGCTTCACATAGTGCCTGGGTCTCAGGAACATTAGTAATTATACTAAAAATATTTAGGAATAATATTAATTGATCAATTTTGGGGGGCTTTAGGTAACAGAACTTAAATTTTCAGGAGCATGATATAAATATTCAAGAACTCCAAATCAGGTTATTGGTGGTGTTCGTTCAGTATTCAACAATAATTTCAGAGAACCAGGCTCTTTCTAACTATGCTCTACCATCCTTAGAGTTGAACTTTGTCTGCATTCTTGTTGCCTCATGGTTCTATTTGACTGCTGCAGATCCAGCCATCACCTCTTTACTCAAGTCAGAAATAAGGGGAAAGAGGCAGTGCAAGGGATAGCTGCAACCTTGCAACAGGAAACAAAAGTTTCCCAGAGGCCCAGCAGATTTCAATACAATGCAATGGCTTGTATGCCATTGTCCAAAACTGTTACAAAGTATCTCCTAGCAAAGGAAGCTGGGAGAGGCAATACGTACATATTTAGCTGAGTACATTGCCTTCCTAGTAAATTCTGTTAGTGGAAGAAAAGGGGAAATGGATGTTGGACCAGCAATTAACAGGGTCTGCCACAAATAAATAATTTTTCTAAGTAATAAAAACTTAGCTAAATTCCTAAAAGCTTTTTAAATTTCAGTCATTTTAACAAAAATCTTTTTCTGATGCTGTCATAAACAGAAGGTGCTGGTTGGTTGCAATAGGAATGCCATTTGACGATTTAAACGTATCGGGGAAATCAACGACTGTATTCTGTGTTCAATAGATGTGTTTCTTCTCTTTACCAGTTGTCAGTCCTCTGCCCAAAAGCCGGTGTGGAAGCCGTCCTTGCAAATGTGCTGGGTTTCTTTTTCCTGTTGACCCAAATCAAATAATCTAAATCATTAGAATTCCATAGAAGAATATCCTATTAAAGCTCTAAGTTCTTAACTATCTCTATATATGCATGGCTAGTGTCTGATTTTCTGTCTAGGATTGTTATTTCACAGGCCTCTTTTGGCACGCTTTCTGATTTTTCACGATGTTCACATGTGTGAATAGCCAGAAATCTGGTTTTCAGTAATTGGGGGAAGCGGGAGTGGGGGAGGTGCTGCTCAGCAAAGACCAGGGAAGTAGACAGCCATTTAGGTAACAATAAGCCCGAAGATTGAACGCCTTGCCTCTTAGATTCATTAACCCTGATTAATGAATCTAAAGAATGCCAACCCACAGAAAACCGCTCCTTCAGGCTTTGATTACCTATTGAGCGGGGCACTATACCAGGCCCGGGAGGGGAGGCGCCTGCGTCAACTCCACGGGCTTTTGACGTGAACACCTGCCAGGTCCCGGGCTCCCTCTCTCTTCAAAAACATGATGTTGTCGAGGCTGTTTGCCGTTTGTGTTAGTAATTGACTGTATCTTCTCTTTCTATCGATGATAGTTAAATTATGACTCCCCAAATAAACTTTTCGAGGAAGTTTTGTTCTGCATCAGCACTACGTTGGAAAGTCAAGATGCAATTTTTTTTTTAAGATTTTATGTATTTATTTTTAGAGAGAAGAGAAGGAAGGGAGAGAAACATCGATCCGTTGCCTCTCACACGCCCCCTACTGGGGACTTGGCCCGCAACCCAGGCAAGTCCCCTGACTGGGAATTGGACCCGCCAGTGTTCTGTTCACAGGCCTGCACTCAATACACTGAGCAACAGCAGCCAGGGCAAGATGCTACTTTCTATTTGAACACCAGGGGGAGATCTTGTTTTCTCTTGGAGAGTTTTAAATCTCAACTCTCCCTCAGCTCTGAATTCAATTTGTTTTCTTTTCAGTACAAGTGAATCACTATGAGACCTATCAAAATATAATGAGGATACCATGATGTCCAAATCTAACGTGGTTTCCTGGGTGGGATCCTGGGACAGAAAAAGGAAACTAGGCAAAAACTTAAGGAAATCTGAATGAAGTATGGACTTTAGTTAATACAATGTATCTCTATCGGTTCATTAATTTTGACAAATATACTAATGTAAGATTTAACAACAGGGGAAACTGGGCATAGGGTGTGTGGAAACTCTGAACTTACTATCTTTGCAACTTTTCTGTAGGTCTAACCTATTCCAGAATAAAAAGTTTATTTAAAAACACATTTTACTTTAATTTTTTAAAGGTTTTTATTTATTTTTATAAGGAAAGAGAGGGAGAGAAACATCGAAGTGTAGTTGCCTCTCATGCTCCCCCTACTGGGGACCTGGCCTGCAACCCAGGCATGTGCCCTGACTGGGAATTGAACCAGCGACCTTTTGGTTTGCAGGTCCATGCCCAATCCACTGAGTCACACCAGTCAAGGCATTTAAAAATGCATTTTAAAATAGTGAGCCTAGAACCTAATTTCCATTCTGTTTCTTTTTGGAACCATGGAAAATACTTTAAAAACAATACATTTGCAGGACAAATTGAATGTTGGAAAGAAGGACTTTTCTAAGTGAACTGTAAGTATATGAAGATACATCAAAATTGGATTAGATGCATTTCAAATACTTAAATATTTTAAAAACTGTTATCTGAGCTTCTCAAATTCCTACCAGAATACCCCACCAGCAGGGGCGATGAAAGAGGAGAGGCTCCTGGGACAAGTGTGGGGAAGCCTGCTTCCAAGGCCCAAGTTCCTTGGGTTCTCTTGCTAACACTCATGCGTGGGCTCCCTTGGGGCCCATCTTACCCTGGTGTTCCAGCTCAAAGAAACGTAACGAAAGTCTGTTAAAATTTCTCGAGGAGCTATTACAGAGTTCCTCTCTGATATGCGTTAGTAGGCAGCACACCACCCAGCCAGGGTTCCTGCAAATTCAGGTTTCTCTCATGCTCTCCAAACTCCCGCTTCTCACAAGAACGCGCTCTCATTTCTCCTCTCTCTCAAAATTCAAAGCCAGTGTCCCTGTGCTCATGGCCCCCTTCCCTTCCTCTGGCCTTCTCCTTATTTCCTTCTCAAGGACCCATTTGTCCCTCCCTTCAGGTGGTTCAGCTCCACTCCTTACCTAGTGCTTTGGACTCTTTCTGGGGATGGGAGGACGTGGGTTCCACCAGAGTCCTTGGCACACCCTTCAACATTCCAGGCCTCCTCCGCCTGGGCATCAGGGCCACTTGCATGTCCCTGCCATTCCCTTGCTTCAGCCAGTGGAATATGAGCAGAAATGACACACTACTTCTGGACAGGAGCCTTTATTTTTTCCTCCCCCTACCAGAGAAAACACTACCATTCTGGGTGACAGAGACTCACCCAGAGACAGAGACTGTTTAAGTGAGGACAAGGTGCTGCCCCCAGCCAGCCAACCCACAGGGACATGCAGCATGAAAAAACAAAATATCTCTGTGGTTTTAAGTCCCTGAGATTTGGGGGTGTTCAGTAACTTGACCTAGGCCATCTTGACCATCCACCATCCCCCGCAGTATAACATACAACAATCATCCCCATTTTACGTGTGAAGAAACTGAAGCACCAGAGGTAGCTTCCCCAGCATAAGCTAGTGGCAAAGGAATCGAGCCAGGATTTAAAACAGGAAGTATGGCTCTAGAGTTTGTGCCCTTAGTAACAATCCCCTAGAGACTCAGAAAAAATATAAGCAAACATCAGAGAAACTATCTTTGGTTTCCTTCCCCGGGCAGCACCATCCCGCTGCTCCTGCCTGTCTGGGTGGTTTTCTCCGCCTGCTCCGTAGCTGTCATCCCGAGACTGGCCCGTGTTAGACCCTTTTCCTAGGTCCAGGGATTTTCTTTCTCAATTCACTCCCTTGTTTTGCTGAAGCTTTCTCAGAGGCTCATAGGAAAGGGTGCATGAAAGGTGAACTTTTGGAGGCTTTGAATTTTGAAAATATTTTATTCTTCATTGTGATGGCTAATTCTATGTGTAAACTTGGCTGGGTCACAGTGCCCAAATTTGTATCAAAGACTATTCTGGATGTTAACACTTGTATAGGTGGATTTTCAGTAAGGCGGTTTGCCCTCAGGATGTGGTGGGCCTAATCCAATAGGTTGAAGGCTTAACTAGAACAAAGACGGACTTCCTGCGAGCAAGAGGGGAGTCCGCCATCAGGCGGCATTCGGACTAGAACTGCGCTATTGGCTCTTTGGGTCGCCAGCCTGCCGGCCCACCCTGCCGGCCCACCCTGCCGGCCCAGCCTGTAGACTTTGAACTTGCCAGCATTCATAATCACATGACCCAATTTCTTAAAATAAATTTCTTTCTATGTAAACACACGTTTTGATTCTGTTTCTCTGAAGAAGCTAATATAAGTGGATAGTTTGAAGGGTATAGTATTTCTTCCTTACAGATAAGTGCATCAGTGTTAAAGGCATTTTTCTACAGTCTTCAAATAATTAGGGTTGGTACTGAAAGTCTTACTCTCATTCTATTCCTGTTCCTTTGAATATGAACTTTCTCCCCTTATTTCTGAAAAATTGTTTTCTTTTTCCCAAGTGTTTTTATAGTTGTATCATATTGATTTTATTGGTTAAGTTCTTTAAATATTGCTTTAGGCCCTCAATGGGTCTTTTCAACTTGGAAATTTGTATTCTTTGGGTCTAGGAAATTTTCTTCTTTACTTATGAATATACTTCACTGGACTAGAAGCTTCGTGAAAGCAGGAAGCATATATATCTTGCTCATGATTATTTCTGGTACCTAGTGGAATGTAGTACCTGAAGCCCAACAACTGTCTGGATGAGTGAATGAATGAGTGAATGAATTAATGAATGCATGCAGGAGAACATGTATGCTTTGGGGAGAAGATATTGAGCTGAGTTTTAGACATTCAAAGCTTCAGATGGAAGTCATATGTAGGTGCCTGGAGCCCAAGCAAGATTTCCAGGCTGCACATGCAGTTCACTGCATATACTTGGTAACCAAAGTCCTGGTCATACTGTCATCTCCTGGAGAAAGATAAGAAAAGAAAGTGGGGTGTAGAGGACTGTAAGGTAAATGATTCCTTTGAATAAAGAAAATATTAGTGTCCCAACTCTCCCAAACAAAAGTCACACTTGAGGAAGCAGTTCCCTTGTTCTGTGACAGTTCCTACCTCCCAGCAGAAATGTGCATATTCTTGGAGAAGCATGACAGTGGAGCACACTGATCATTAGTGTCTGCCATCAAATCCTACCTCTGTCTATAGCCACAGTTTGATAAGCAGAGAGGAGACACACATGGGTAGGAAATACAACCGGCAGAGGGGAAAAACCACTGACAGCTGAGGAAAATTGCCAGTAGAGAAATACAGGTGAACAGGTCTGGCCGACCAAGCCCTCAGACTCCCCTAAGCTATTCAGACCCTCCTGCCCAGGCCCTCTGCTTCTGAAAACACTACCGCTGAGCACTCACCCAAAGTATTCACCCAATACTCCATCCCTAGATTAGCAAATATTTCTCACAGGCCCTGCTTCTGCTCTCTTAGCCACGCCCACATCCTGCTTTCCCCCAAGTCTTTGTCCTTTCTCCTTCTCAAAGAAGGCTCAGGTCTCCTGCTTGCTAAGCCTAGCTTAAACTGAAAGCAATATTCCCAGCTGTAGCTGGAGTAGCTAACTTTTCTCATTTTTGGATATTTATGGCTCCCTCTAGTTAGAGGGAGGAAACTGCCTCAGCTTCCAGTAAAATCACCTGCTGGAACTGACTTGGCCTAAGTTCTCTCTCTGCCTGGCCGTTTGTATTTCTCTGCAAGCCCCATGCCATCTCAGAATGAAGCTCTCAGGGAACGCCCGCCCTACATGGTATCTTCCTGCCAAAACATCCTTGTGGATGAGCTCACAATTGAATTTGTTTATGTTAATGGTTGGGGATTGGGCACCTGGGAGCCAGCTTCAGAAAATGTGTTGCCTGTTGGATGAAATGATGCAGTCCAGACCTAGCTCCCAGTTCTGAGCTTCTGCTACCTCGCCAGCTGACTAGGGCATTCAAAGGAAGTATCGAAGAAAGATGGTTTGTGTGTTGCAACAGCTATACAAACAGAAGCTCAGTTTCCATGAATACTGGATAATAAAGACCAACCATTTTTCTAAAAGGAAAAATGTTAGATACAATTTCTTTAAAGTTACATTGAAAGCTAAAGAATTGAGGCCCTGGTTAATGTGGCTCAGTGAATTAAGCACCAGCCTGTGGACCAAAAGGTCGCTGGTTCGAATCCCAGTCAGGGCACACGCCTGGGTTGTGGGCTAGGTCCCCAGCTGGGGGCATGCGAGAGGCAGCCGGTCGATGTTTCTATCGCACATTGATGTTTCTTTTCTTGTCTTTCTCCCTCCTTTCCCCTCTCTCTGAAAAATAAATAAATAAAATATGTTTTAAAAAAACAGTAAAGAAACGAAAAAACAGCAGTAAAGACATGAAAATGCCATGCTAAATTTGGGGAAAGCCTGAACCTGGAATCAAGGGAAAGTACCCAAGCACCAGAACCCTTTGTGCTCAGTGTGTTCGCTGACGCCAAATGCTCAGTCTCAAGTTCTCCAGCCGCGTGAGGCCAAGGAGACAAAGCCAACCTCAGGGCCCACCCACGAAGAGGAAACTCAGGGTGACATTCTCTACATCGTACGGACCCCAAAAGGCTACTGTTATAGCATGATTTATAATAGGAAATACGTATTTGACCGTAGTCCCCATTTCTAGCAAAGAGCTCCGAAAACCCTTGAAATCTCCTAAGTCATGAGAATAGTGTATGTGTTTTTGTTATCTTTTTAAAAAAGATTTTATTTATTTTAGAGAGGGGGGAAGGAGGGAAAAAGAAGGGAGAGAAACACTGATCAGTTGGCTCTGGCGCACCCCCATCTGGGGACTTGGCCCACAACCCAGGCATGTGCCCCGACCCAGAATCAAATCAGAGACCTCTAGTGTCAGACAACGCCGACCCACTGAGCACGCCGACCCACTGAGCACGCTGGTCAGGGCATCTTTTGTTAGCCTAATCAGGTGACTTTTGGATCCACCTAAGGATGGTGCTGCTTGTTAAAAGAGCCAATCAGAAATAGAGGATTGGAACTTTCAGTCCCACTCCCTGCTTTCCAGGGAGGCTGAGAGGGCTGGAGTTCGAATCAATCCCCAGTGGCCAATGATTTAATCAGTTGTGCCTCTGTAATGAAGCCTCTATAAAAACCCCAAAGCAGAGGGTTCCGAGAGCCTCCGGTTTGGTGAACACCTGCAGATTTGGGGAGAGCAGTGGGCTAGGAAAGGGCATGAGCCCTCCCTGCCCTTTCCCAATGCCCTGCCCTTGTGTCTCTCCCATCTGGCTGTTCCCAAGTTGCATCCTTTTGTAACAAACTAGTGATCTCATCAGTAAATTGTTTCTCTGAGTCCTGTGAGCCGTTATAGCAAATTAATCCAGCCCAAAGGTAGGTGAGGAGAGGGAGATGGTTGGAACCTCTGATTTATCGTTGGTAAGTCAGAAGCACACGTGATAAATAACCTGGACTTTCCATTGGCAATTGGTGGGGTGGGGCAGTCTTGTAGGGTGGAGCCCTTACCCCACAGTAGACACTGTCCGAATGAGTTCCACTGTAGCACACCCAGCTGGTGTCGAAGAATTGCTTGGTGGTGTGGGAACCACTGTCCCCCTGTTAGAATTGGTGATCGGAGTCTTGACCTTACAAATTCTGGTGCTGCTTTTTAAAACACAAATCAGCCCTAGCTGGTGTGACTTCAGTGGATTGAGTGCAGGCCTGCAAACCAAAGGGTCGCTGGTCTGATTCCCAATCAGGCACATGCCTGGGTTGTGGGCCAGGTCAGGTCTCCAGTAGGGGGCATGCGAGAGGCAGCCACACATTGATGTTTCTCTCCCTCTCTCCTTCCTCCTCTGTCTAAAATAAATAAATAAAATCTTTTTAAAAATCTGTCTTCATTTAAAAATAAACCATTATCATCATCAGGCTTTTGTTAAAAAACAAAGTGACTATTTCATAATTTTAATCAAAAGACTTTAAGGAAGACATCAATAAGACATTTTGCTTACTTTCAAATTAAAACGTCTGAAAAAATAACCCAGTTACTTCAGCTCTTTAAAATAGCTTGCTGCCAATTAGCGAGTAAGATTCAATGCATTTGTGTGACCACTTTGACCCTTGTAAGTACAGGCACAGACAGACGCACCGAGGACTTTATTTTCTCACGAAACTTCCAACCGGAAGCTTAGCAGTGGTTAGTACATTATGTGGGTCAGAACCATATTCATTCATTTAAGGCTACAGTAGAATTTCCTGGCAGAATTCCGTGGCTCCAAAATAAGAAGTACCTAGTGGAACTGACGCTGCAGCAAACCCCACCTGCCTGGGTGGCGCTGCTGAGCGCAGCCAGCCTAAGGAACCGAGGCTGAAACCAGTCGCTGCGCAGATTGACGTCACAAATCTTACTTCCTGGAACCATTTGAATCATCCACCTCTAACTGATCAATAAGACAAAGGCTGGGGCGGGGGGGGGCGGCATTCTTTCAGTATATTTTTTTCTACCACTGATAGATACCCTGATTTTCTCATGAAGCACCCTTTCTCCTGCATGGAGGCAGCCTTTATTTGGGATGGTGGAAATGCCCAGGAACGACGTTGAGGTCGGCGGCCCCTCCTGCTGCGGCTCCCTTGGCGCTCTGCTCTGGGTGACACCACTTCCAGGTGCAGGAGGCAGCAGGCAGACCGTTCCCCCGGTGACAGTCTCCTGTTCAAAGACCTCTTGTCCTTTAGTTCCCCACCTGGCAGAGGGACAGCCTCTGCACACATTTTTCTGTGTTGTAGTTTGTTGAGAAAAACTTTTCATGTATGTCCCCAAATCTAGTATCTTAAACAAAATGACACATCAGTAAAGTCACAAATTACTTCCCCAAACAAGCAATTGGGAGACATTAGAACGAGGTATGAACGGTTTGGGAGGGAACTTCGCAGGCTTCGATGTAACCGGATGTCACAAGTCTACTGCTTATAACAATCGCATTAATTAGAAAGTCCTGCATAAGTGGTGTTTTCATCATTATACATCCTAATATGGGGTTTTGTTACATGTGTTTTACTAAGTTTGATTTTAGGAAATTAATTGAGTGCTGGGAACTTTTAGGAAAGTAAGGAGTTCCAGGACTGGATGGCTGACCGCAGCTGGACATCTGGCAGGGCTATCCCGAGGGGGAACCGACAGATTGTTGTAGAATATGGCATCAAAGGGGGTGGGGTGCCCTGTCTGTCCTGTTCTAAGGCCATATGACCTGCCTCCAGATCCCAGGGGGAGGTCAAAACATCTTGGAATGAGTGAGTTCCTTAGATAATCGAGCAATAGGGCATAAAGGGGGCAAGAGAAATTTTTACAGCAATGGTCAAAAAAAGTCAAGAGTATATAAGAATATGGCCATCACCTGTCTTCAGGTGAGACAGGGGGGGATGATGAGTAGGATGGCAGAGATCTTGGTGGTGATGGCTCTTACACTGTCTGCCCCTTGAATCACCCTGCTACAATACAGGCAGGTTTTGAATATTACATTTAAGTCTTTAATATATTTGGAGTTTATTCTTGTGCATGGTATAAGAAGGTGGTCTAGCTTCATCTTTCTTGCATGTATTTGTACAATTTTCCCAACACCATTTATTAAATAGACTTTCATAAATGTACCCCATTGTATGTTCTTGCCTTCTTTGTCAAATGTTAATTGACCATAAAGGTGTGGGTTTATTTCTGGGCTTTCTGTTCTGTTCCATTACCTATGTGTCTGTTTTTATGGCAATACCATGCTGTTTTGATCACTATGGCCTTGTAGTACAGTTTGATATCAGGTAGCATGATTCCTCCAACTTTGTTCTTCTTTCTCAAGACTGTTGTGGCTATTTGGGGTCTTTTGTGGTTCCATATACATTTTTGGAATATTTGTTCTAGTTCTGTGAAATAAATCATTAGAATCTTGATAGGAATTGCACTGAATCTATAGATTGCTTTGGATAGTATGGACTTTTTAAATGATGTTAATTCCTCCAGTCCATGAACACAGTATATCTTTCCACCTTATTTGTATCTCCTTTAGTTTCTTTCTTCAGTGTCTTATAATTTTGCAAGTACAGGTCTTTTACGTCCTTGGTTAGGTTTACTCCTAGGTATTTTTTGATGCAATTGTAAATGGGATTGTTTTCTTAGTTTCCCTTTCTGTTAGTTCATTACTGGTGTCTAGAAATGCAACTGATTTCTGGATATTTATTTTGTATCCTGCTACTTTACTGAATTCATTCATCAGTTCCAGCAGTTTGTTGGTGGAATCTGTAGGGTCCTCTACAGCATCATGCCATCTGCTCTCCTACCTTTTTGAGGAGGGCGTGGCCCTTCCAGATTCTGACTTCGTGTGGACCATTTCACTTCCAACTCCCCACCTGTGGCATCAGGGACTCTGTCTCTTGTGTCCTGTCCCCCACATGCCCCCACCCCAGCCTCATCTCAGGGCTCTGGGTTCCTAGTTTTGACAAAGGTCTTTAATAAAACATTGACTTCAGCACTAACTCACCATTCTACATTCCTGGTTTTCAAAGGATATTTATCGTGTGTAATTCAGCAGTCCTGTTGTCTTGTAACTGGAGGATTTTTCATACTAGCTAGTCCACAGTATTGCTGGGGACAACTCATCTTGTTAAATCCTATTCATCTTTAAAGGCTCATTTCAGAGGTCACCTCTTATGTAAAAGCTTTCCACTCATCTCCTGGAGGAGTGAGACCTTCCCTGAAGACTTCACAGCCTTCTGTGACACTCTGACTCCAGGGCATTCACTCAGATGGGAAGTAGTTCTAAATATGTGCCTGCGTGTCTGTCTCCACCACCAGTTCTGAGCGGCCTGGGGCAGACACTTTCAGAACCATCTCTCAGCTTCTGCATCTAGCATAGAGTGCGCCACCTGGGGGACACTTAATACTCACTGAATTGAAAGAAAAGTAATTAAGTAATTGATCATGTGCCGATGCCATTGTTCAAACTCTGAGGAGGCTGCCAATCATGTCTGTTAGGAGATATTCAGTATTCACATATTTCATGTACACATGTGTCGGTGCCTTTCCCTGTTCCTGGAGATGCCAGGCTAGTTCCTCCCCCAGGTCTCTGTGTTGCTGTCCTTCTGCTTGGAATGTTCTTCCTCTGGATGTTTGCATGGCTACTGCATCCCTCCTGTGTACCTCTCACCCTGAGTGCTACCTCCAGAGAGCGGGCTCCCTCAGCCACCTCCACATGGCGCCCAATCACGTGACCCTTTGTTTGTTTGTTTTATCCTCACCTGAGAATACTTTTTTCATTGCTTATTGAGAGAGAGGAAGGGAGAGAAACAGAGAGGGAAACGTCGATGTGAGATACATCAATTGGTTGCCTTCTCACATGCGCCTGGACCAGGGATTGAACCCACAACCTGGGTATGTGCCCCAACCATGAATCAAACCTGCAGCCTTTTGGTCTATGGGATGATGCTCCAACCAACTGAGCCACATCAGCCAAGGCACATTATCCTATTTTTTCTTGTTCATAGCATTTATTATAGCACATTATAGATGATTCTATAATCGCCTAAAATTAACTTATTTGCATTGAAAAATAAACAAATATTATGTAGTAGCATTCCCAGAACCCAGAACAATGCCTACCACATAATAAATATTTAACAAATAATATGTTGACTGCCTAATACCTGACCTGTGCAAGAGATTTTGGAAAATGAATAATTGGCCCTCACAGGTTCATTGAGAAATTTATTTGATTAACATGGATATTCTGGTCAAATATCAAACTATCTGATATTTTGCACTGCTTTTAAGATTTTTCTAAGGCGGTGGTAGACAACTACTTTTATCTGCCTTTTCCGAGACTGAAGTTACCTGTTATACTCTATAAATCTGGGAAACTGGTCATTCAATCATGTGTGAGAGCAAATTTGACCTTATTTCCTCAGTAAAGTCCTGGCTTTGTCTGTTGGCAGTACTGCCTTTAGTCCCTCTGGTTATGGAGTTGGGCCACATCCTTGTAGGTGGGACTTTGGTTCAGCGAAACCAGTTTCATCTAAAGGATGTGCACCTCTCCACCTCCTCACCTCCTTATCCCTGCCCCTCTGCCGAAGTGGTTAGTGAGTGTGCAAGGCAGGAAGGGGGCCTGAGATGGTAGATGAGGGAGCATAAGCCGCCCTGGGGACTTAAAGGAATGAGGTAGCACAAGGCACCAGTTAGGAGAGAGGGTGGGTCTAAGAAATAGGGCAAAGGGCAACATAAAAGCAGTGGAAAGTCCTCAAAAACCACATGGAACACCTTTGACATTCAGTCCAGAGTCAGCTTTGCCCAGAATTGGTCTGGAAAGGTGTACTTCCTTAAACTTTTCATGGCAAGAAACCTGCATGATGGTGGAGGAGAAGGTGACTCAGAATGGCGATCTTTGTCCTGGAATACTCGCCTCTTCCCTGACAGTGGCGCAGAGCGTGGGTTTGTCCTTCAGTTCTAAAAGTGGTGCCATTTCTGGAGCCCAATGGCCATGCTGCCGTTCACCGTTCACCTTTCACCCGCTCAGGAAGCCAGGTCATGGCGGAAGCCAGGGTTTGGCACTGCATGCTAACTAAATGTTCTTGGGAAGTGGTTTGACCAGGTTTATCCGCATGTGCACGTAGTTTCCAGCAGGGGTTGGTTAAAAATGCCGAGCCTCCATCAGACACTCTGGCTCAGTGGATTCAATGCGTTCTCCAGGTATCTGCGTCTTAATCTAACACCTCAGTGATTCTGATAATGGGATCTGTGGAGCACTCTTCTACAGAATAATAGTAATAATAATAATAATAGTTAACATCTACTAAGCGTTTGCTATGAGCTAGACATTGTGCTACTAATTCTTTACATGTATTATCTCCGCCCTCGGCCGCTCACCAGCCCCCGAGACACCGCTACTGCTCTGAGAGGGCCGCTGCGACTTGTAAGTGGTGGATCTTGGACCTAAAATCTGAAGGCCTCTGACTTTAAAGCCCATGTTCTTTCACCAGGCTAGGAATATTCTTTAAATCTTTAAATTATTTGCAGGACGCCCCGATGCCTTGCTACTCAAAGTGTGGTCCGTGGAGCATACATCTTCCGGGAACTGGTCAGAAACGTAGAATTCAGGCCCTGCTCCGGACTCTGTTCAGAGTTTGATTTTGAACAAAATCCCCAGGTGATGTCTGTACACACTGAAGCTTGAGAAGCACTTTTGTAATATATTTTATTTATTCATTTCCACCCCACCTCATGCCAAAATAAATTAAAGGGCCAGTTTCCGATTACGTGTGTCCCGGAAATACCTCGCATCCCAGACCGCATGACTCACGTGGGTTGATGAGCTTTAATTCCCCCACGGACCAGGCTCCGCCCGCTAACTTCGTTCTCTCTCACCCAGGCTGCCACAGTCATCTGCTGCTGGACTCAGCATCCTCCTCTAGCCGCTGCTGGGGTGCAGCTGTCCTTCCGCCTCCGGGCTCTTTGACCCCCTGTGACGCCTCACGGCTGGTCCCAGCCGTTCCTTTCACGTCCGAGGCTGAGTGTAGCGATCTCACCGAACTCACCCAACTCACCCCCGTGCCCCGGGGCCTGGAAAGCAGCGGAGCAAGTGATTTCTTCCTTCCTTAATGGAGCAAACCAGAGACAGCTACCTTATGCTTTAGGGGTTTTAGATCCCTTTTCTTCCCTTTGCTGGAGGCAACACTGGAAATACTCGTTTGCGTAAAAGTAAAATACAGTGTGCTCTGTATACAGGGCTCTAGCTCATCACGAAGGTTTTTCAAGTTCTAGTTTTCTATACGAACAAGAGTTAATTTGTGTTGATTCCCCACGAAGCAGCAGCACTTGGTCCTCGCAGCCATCCTGCATTTGCATGAGATGCCCATCAGGAATTTCCTTCTTTGTGCCAAACTCAGCAGGGCACAGAGCCAGGCTTTTTAAAAAGTAATTCATTAGTTTGGAAATAGGAAGTGACAAGAGGTAATTGATCTATTTCAATTTGCTCTCCCCAGGAGGTAGCTTTTATTTCTGTGCCCCATGGCCCCTTTCAGTTTAGCGTATGTATTTTCCGGAAAAATTCTTATCTTTGTTTTCCATCCTATGGGGAGCATGTTTAGACGATTTTAGATCCCAAATGTAGCCCTCTCAGTCTTAGTCTCTGCTTTGCTATTATGACTAAATCTAGAAATTAGGCAACACCACTGTCTCTCCTGCCATTCTGCCCAACCTTCTTTATTCTCTGCTTTCCCCTCCCCTATGGACATTTTAATTTTGTTAAAATGTTTTTACTGCGGCTGTGACTCAAGAGGCTCAGCTAGCTGCAGAAACACACTGTCATTTAATATTCCAGCCCACAGCCCAGACAGTTCCGCATCAGGTCACTTGGAGCAGAGCTGTTGAGTCTGCTTTATGACAACGATTGGCAACCCCCAGCTGCCAAAAAACAGACAGCATTAAAAAAAAAAAAAAAAAAAGACAGCTAGTATGCTATGGGCAATAATTTCACTTTCAGCACCAGAATACAAATAGGAGCCAGTTCAACGGGAGCGAATGTTGTCACCAGATGATGATATAGCACCAAAGCCACACTCTTGATTCCCGCATGTGTTGGTTGGATAAGACACCTCCATGCATTCATCCACCTGCCCATTCATTCAACTCTATTCAAAGCGGGCCTATTTCAGGATAGGAACCATGCGAAGGCAAAGCTTAGGACACAAAACAGCACCAGCAAAGCTCCTGCTAGCAACACACCTGTAGTTATTGCAGAAGGCAGACTTCAAAAACCTATTTATAGGTTTTTTGAACCTAGTTATAGGTTTTTTGGCTTCCATTTTGAGAACCAAAATGGAAGCCAAAGAAGACAGAACAGAATTCAAACAGGGAAACTCGAGGGAATCACAGAGGCTCACAGAGGAAGTAAGATTTGAAGTAGAATGTTAGGGAATGAGTTGGATATTTTCAAAGGAAGGAAAGGGGTGGGTGTTTACTCGCCACAGAAACACCTATGTAAAGGCAAGAGACCGATGATAGCAGTGCCCCCAACCAGGATAAATAAAGGAAGATACGAGTTGGGGGTGGTGAGTGTCTGCTTTGTGTCATGTTTGCAGTATCTGTGGTGGATTTAGGGCTCACGTTTGGGACTGGAAATAGAGATTTGGGAGTCAGAGTCTACAGGTCACAGGCAAAGACAGGTGAGCTCATGACAGCACGTAAGAACATGCAGAGTGAGAAGTAAGAACAAAGGCCCTGATCACATCCCAGGACGGCAACCTCGGAGGCTGTGACCGAGGACAAGGCACACACCGGGGGTCCGAAGAAGAGTGAGAGGTGGTGCGGACAGAAGCGTGTGGTAGCGAGAAGGCACCTGCTTTTACAGAGGCGGCCTTCCTCACCCCTGCATCCCGGCCCCCCGTACTTACTCAGACGTCTCCTGCACAGATGATGTTCTGTATTATCCAGTGTGAGCTGAACTTAGAAACGAGAGAAGCAAAGCCAACACTATGTAATTTGTGTAATGAAGATATTCTGTCCTTTTTTTCTTTTTCTATGGATTTATTCCTGTTTTCCTCCCCCAGAATTCATTATGCCTCCTGAATCTGGATGCATGCCTTTCTTCAAGTCCGGAAAATTCTTTACTATCACATTTAAATGTATTACTTCTTGTATTTTCTTTCCTTCTGGAATGCCTATTAGATATAGTAAATGGAGGTTTTCTATTCATGCTACTGTGAAAACACTTATGCCTTTAAAAGGATGTTTGTTTTTTTTTAACACAGCATATTTTATATCTGAGTATTTTTTGTAAAAGAAGGATTTTCAGCTAACCAAGTCAGGCATATTACCAGAAAATGGAGGTGCAATAGTGCCCTAAATCTGACCAGTAATTTAGGGCAGTTCCCCAATTCCTCTGCCATAGGCTTTAGGACTGAAGTTCATTTGCATATTACACTCCAACGGGGCATGAAACATCCTCCACCTGACAGGCTAAAACCTGGGTCTCAAACCTGCTGCTTTGCCTGTGCTCTGTATCTCAGCGCATGTCGCTGCCATCTGCCCCGTCCTCCAAATCAGGGCCTAATTGTGCTTTGAGTCATCTCTCCCTTTCACCACAAGTGTGTCTTCTCCTCTCCATTCCTGTGCTTATTCCGTAGGAGAAGCTGCCATATTTTCCTTCGGCATCACACTAACAGCCTCCTAGCTGGACTCCCTTGCTGTTCTTTGCGCCTGTTCCTATCCGTTTACTCAGAGCTTCTGGAATCATCCTTCTGAGTCTTGAATCTGGCTATGTCACTTCCCTACATAGAAAGTGTAGCTAACTTTCTGCTGTCAAGAGAATAAAGTTCAAGCTCTTTACATAGCAATGAAGGCCCTAAACAATTTGCCTCCAGTACCCTTCCACACCTTGTCTCCTGTCCTTGCCACACTGTATACAGTCACTGCTCCCGCTGTGGTGGTAATGTGTTCCCATGACTTTTTGTTCAAGCTACTCCCCTCCCTTGGGATGTGCTTTGCCTTCCTTTACAAGTTGAAGTCCAGTGACCGACTGGTTAGTGAGGCTGAGACTCCACAGCCAGAGGGCATCACACTCATCTCTACTTGAGTCTGAATGTAAGCTCGTCACCGCATGCCGTGCATTTGTGTACTTGGCTGCATACTTCGGTGGAGCCACAGGGTCCTTGAGAACATGAAGCATTGCCTTCTATTCACCTCTATCGTTCTACTGTCTAGCAAGACACTGGGAGATTAATGCACAGTTGTTGAATTCAGTTGTTATAATACAGTATTACAAAAGAACTCTGAAATTTTAGGAATCCATGCTTACTAACTACAGACAACTCTGAAGGATCTAAAATAATAGAAGAAATTGAATACATATATATATGTGTGTTATATACAACGAGGTCCGTCCAGAAAAAGTCCAGCCGTTGTTCATATAACGAGAACAGTGCGCTCAACACCGATGCGACCTGGCAGCCAAGGACAGTGGGCTGGGATGTGCGTGTGTGACAATGACGACTTCGCTGTGCTGCTCGGTGCGGGTGGTAAATGGCCTTGCGTGAGCGTGGGTACTATGTGGCCGTCACATTCAAAATGACTGAGTGGAGCAATGAGTCTGCATCAAATTTTGCGTTAAACTTGAACGTTCTCTCGTGGAAACTATTGGGATGATTTGGAAGGCTTTTGGGGACAATGCAATGAGTGGAGCACAAGCAAAAGTGTAGCCCAAACACTTTAAAGATGGTCGAGAATCTGTTGAAAGTGATTCACATTCTGGAAGGCCTGCAACAAGCAGAACACCTGAGAATGTTGACCGTGTGCCCACTGCAATGAACAAAGATTGGAGTCTGTGCAAGAACTAGAGCTGATCCGGGGATTCCAAAAACTACCGTGTCCGAGATTTTGACGCCGTATCTTGGCATGAAACGTGTCGTGGCCAAATTTGTTCTGTGGCTCTGCTATAGAAGGAACATCGTGGTACAGCTGCTAATGACTTGATTCAAACCGCTACCAATGAACCAGATTTCCTCAAGAATGTCATAACTTGAAATGAATCATGGGAGGACTGTGGGAAGTCCCAAGGTGCCTGCTTTGAAGGGAACTGAGACATCATTGTCCTATGTACAATGTTTCTTGTATCTTCTTCAATAAATGTGTATTTTTCATAACACATAGCTGAATACTTTATGGACAGGCTTTATTCCAAAACATCAGATTTTTTTGAAAAGTCATTTATATTTGTCCAGTTAAGAGAGAAGCTAAGCAAGCATGATAACATGATGATGCTAGTATCAATTTTTAACCCCCATCTCCAGCCCCAGTTAAGTCCTCTCAGCATGAATTTGAAGAGATGGGCGGGGGGCAGTGACCTTGTCTGCTACCTCCTAATCAATATTCTAGACGAAGCAGAGCAATGGAGATCAGCGACAGATACAGGTAAGCAGGGTAGTGATGCTCAGATCTATTGAATGGCAAGACTAATTAAATGTGGGGAGTGAGGAAAGAGTGTATGCAATATAAAATTATTAACAGACCTCAGTCTGTTCTTAAGATCATATGAAGCCAGCATTCATTACTATTCATCCGACGCATTTCTGTGCTTACCAAGGCTGAGTGAGCAAGAGGTTGTTTTTACAATATAATGGGAAAGGAGACTTAAATCATTCCAAGAGAAATCCAGCTTTAAAGACTGTTTCAAAATAACTCTTCCCGAATTTAAAAATGTCAATAATTCTTTTTTTTACTTTGTATGTAGTGATGGAAATTTTTATTTAAAAAGAACCCAAATTGAAATCAATTAGTGGAATCTAATTTTCATAAAACTTTTTTTCCCATCTTACTTTGGCTATTCATTGTGTTGTCTGATTACTTAACAAGAGGTCATTTTTCAGCTGGAAGCCTTGAAAAATGTCACTGGAGGTTTTTTCAGGTTTAGATCAAATAAATTCTCAGTTTAATATCCTGCTAGAGCTTTGTAGATACGGTTTTCTTCCTTTCCGTTTATCAGATGACAAATGTCACCTGACACCAGCCATCATGCCACACAAAGATCACCGCGTGAAGTCCCCAGGAAAATCTCCCATGCGTCAAAAACACGTTGAAATGTTAGAACTTCTCACTTAGGTTAGCTGACAGTGATGGAACGTTACAGAACAGTTGACAACAAGGGCGAACCTGATTAAAGGGCAGAAGATTAGCAGAGAAAAGACAAAGCAACTCCCCATGTAATGCAAATACTCATTGTTAAGTTGTGGACGGGCTGTGTGGAAAGCCGAGGGCACCTCTGGGACAGGCTTTGGAGGCAACACAGAAAGGAGGACCTGGACTGAATCGGTGTCGACCTTCTGGCGGGGAGGGTACAGGTGAGTCACATGATTCGAGAGCAGCCGAGAGGCCACTTGAACAAAGATGACGGATGGGTGGGGAGCTGACGTGTTGTCAGAGTGAGCAGGATAGGCTGGGGAAAGTCACGTGAGGACACAGGGACCAAATACTGGAACGGAAGGTTTGCAAGCAACAGCTACACACAAACCAACTTTCCAATCCCAACATCATTTCAGCACAGGGGCTGGGTTGGCTATGGGACTCTCCATCTTATTCGGCAGCAGTAAGGTCTTTTCCAGCTTAGGGTAGCTGGCTGCACCATGATGACAGGGTAACCCGTCAGCAGCTGCTTTGCTGTGCAACAGCATTCACGCAGCCCTGGCCACCGAGCTTGGGGCTGACATCCAGGAAGGGAGGTCACACTGACATCAATAACAGCCTTTGACTCCTAATCACTAGCTGTAACATTACTGAATAACAAATGCTCAACTTTTCCCACTTGGTGAAAATGGTTGTATTATTCAGTGACTCTTTTGGTTGCAACTTAAACTAATTTGGCTGAAAGGGAAGGTGCATTAGCTTGTAGAACCAGGAACACAAAGGGTGTCTGGGCAAAGGAGCCCAGTGGGGACTTCAGTGCAGCGAGCCTTCTCTCTCTCTGCCTCTCATCTGCTCTGTTTAGGATTTTATTTTTGGCTTCATTTCCCAGGTTGGGTGATTTCATAAAATGGAACGATAGTTAGTATCAGCTTCTGGGCTCACAACTTTCCAACTTCTTAACAAGAGAGGAAAGGGAAACTTTCCCTATGGCTCTCACTTTAAAAAGAAACTTGCAGGGAAGGACCCTAACTGGCTTGGGTTGGGTCACTTTCCACCCCCTGCATCAGTCACTGAGCGTAGCATCCTCATTCCTCGAGTCACATCATAGGCACACTTTAACCTTCGCAAATTCAACTATGAGCGTAAAACAGGGAGAAGCAGGAGAAAGACGATGGATATGCGTGGGTGACACTGCCAGCCATCGGGCCACGGTGAGTACAGTGTGAGCCTGGAGATGTGACTCCGCTGTTCCCCAGCCAGGCTCAGCTTCCGGAGCTCGCCGTAGCCTGAGAACCTGGAGGAGTGGCCCAGGGCATCACTCATATAACACAGCCTCTAAATGCAAGCCAGCCACTTTGTCCGGTACTCAACTGAAAAACGGCCCTCTGTCTCAATATGGTAGGTGGGTGGGAAGTATTGGTGTGGCCTTCATGAAGACAGATAATTATACTCTTATGGGAGTTTAAAGGATTTTCAAAGTCAGTTTTACCTGTATATGAATTTCTCCTCACAAGCTGACTTTAAAATCTGGCCCCTGCCTCAGGTTACTCCGAATTCTTATTAACGTGGGGTCCTGGCTGGTGTGGCTCAGCAGATTGAGTGCCAGCCTGCTAATCAAAAGGTCACCAGTTGGATTCCCAGTCAGGGCACATGCCTGGGTTGCAGGCCAGGTCCCCCAGTTGGGGGTGTGCGAAACACAACCAATCGATGTATGTCTTGCACATTGATGTTTCTTTCCCTCCCTTCCCCTCTCTCTAAAAATAAATAAATACAATCTTCTTTTTAAATTAAAAAAGTGGGTCTGGGGGCCCTCCCTCCCTGGGCCACTGACAACTCAGAAGCAGGGTCCCTTAAGAGGGGAGCGACCTCCATTTGGACTTTATGCTAGGCAATTTTGATGGTGGGTTTCCGTCCAAAAGGAGTGTTGTCTCCTAACAGAACAGGGAGGAGCCCGGGGGAGAAAACTATTGAGAGTCAGCGCACTGGAGTGCCTGCAGGGACCTGAGGTGTTTCAGGTAAGGCTGGAGTGTTTACCAGCGTCTTCCACCACCCGGCCACCCTTGGAGTCCACTCCCCTCCTCTGGTCCTCCCTGGGGCTCACTCCCTGGCTTCCTAGTCCACTTTAGAGCCTGGCCACTCGTGAGTGTGCGGTTCACATCCACTCCATCCCCACACTATTGCTGCCGTTGTGTTTGTGTGTGTCCGCACGTTCCTTCAGCTCACACCAAACAGCAGTTCAGCTCTAAACACATTGAACTTGGAACCTCAGCTCCCCTCTCCACCTAGAACCAGGCGAAGAGCCCCAGAGGGCCAGGCGGGGCTTCGCTCTTTCCTCTCCACCAATCCTGGGACAGCATCCCTAGCCCCAGCTCTGCGCCTCCTCTTTTCCCAGCGGGTATATCCCCCCGCAGTGCAGGGTGCGTGTCCTAACAACTCGGAGACCCTAGTCCCGGAGGCCACCGCTCATCATCTGTATCCAGGTAAGGTTGCCAGGTAAAATATTGAATATTTGTGACATCTTTCTCCCAAATACTTTATTTACCGTTGATCCGAAATTCAAATTGCACTGGACACCCAGTGTTTTTATTTGCCGCATCTGGCAAGGATTCCATCAATACGACTTCTTGCCGGCCTGGCGCAGCAGACTGCCCGGCCGTTCCTGAGCAGGTTGCGAGGGGCCTGGAACGCACTGTGGGCGATCACTGAGGCCCTCACTGGCTGAAAGCATTCAGACTTTCATGCCCAATAGTCCTCTGGATTTTATACTTTAAAAAATAACGTTTATATTTTTCTGATCATAAAATATATTTATGGCCAAAATTTGGAAAACACCATAAAATACAAAAAAAATAAAATAAAAGTCACTTTTAATACTTGCACTCAGGTGAAATAAACATTGGGAAAATTTCCTCTAAAGTTCTATACGTTTTATAAATTTACTAAAATACAACGTGCATGTGTATGCTTACAGCCTTTTAACTTGTTTTATCACTTAAGATCTTATCACAGGAATTTCCCCCTTGTCATTAAATATTCCTGTAAACAGATTTTAGACCCTGCTAGGAACCCGGTATATGGTGTGCAGCACGGCCCTGAATTAACTTCCCTCCCAATAGCATGTGTCCCGAGTGCCATGTTGTCATCCCGCCTTCTATGCACCGCTCCCTCCTGGGCGGGCAAAGTGAAGGGGAGGCCACCCAGGAAGCTAAGTGACCCACGCAGCTCGCCAACATCACCACGCCTGGAGAATGAGCTGTTTCCTAAGTCTGGGTTTTCTCCTAAAGAGCGAAGGAGAGATCAGAGAGACGAGAGGAGGCAGGAACATCTGCTTCCTTCACGTAGACAATAACCACATCGGGAGGTGAGAACACAGGTCCGCTGGCCCCGTTCAGTGATCCTGCTGGTTTACAAACCAGGCCACCCCTTTCTGCTTTTGACGCTTCGCCCATGAACAAGACACCTCCCACACCTCGAGAGGAGCTGGTTGCATGAGTTGGTCTGCCTGTAATTACTGCTTATTTGATTTGGTTGTGGATTTTAACATCATTAACAGGAGGAGGGGACAAGTGGGAGTGTAGCCTGCAGCGCTGGCTTCAGCTCGTCCTCTGCTTGGTGTGTTCTGGGCTTATCTCCCCCCACGGCCTGGCAGCGCCTCATCTGGCCTGTTTCCCCACGCCTCCCCTGATAAGCTCACGCAGCCAAAGTAACACTGCCAGCATGTTTCATTGTATATCCAAGTATGTTTCTTTTGCTTACATAAGCCTAAATGAAAACTTATTTTTGTTGTTTTCTTGTTAGTGTTTTGGAAAAGGATGAGGTTTGCTGTTTTCCTAAATGCTTGCAGAAACATGGCCCTCATAGAAATTGTGTGTCACGGAGAAGCAATAAATCATTGGTGATTAAGAATACGTCATCTGGAAACAGGGAACAGACCGACAGTTGCCAGAGGGGAGGGGGACAAGGGGGAATAGTGGAAAGAAGGGGAAGAGGTTAGTCAAAGAACATGTGTGAATGACCCACGGACATGGACAATGAATGGTGTGAGGACTGACTGTGGGAGGGGGGCGGGCCTGGCGGAGGAGGGCAAAGGGGGAAAAACTGGGCCAACTGTAATAGAATAAACAAGAATAATAAAAGGAAAGAAAGAAGAATGCAACATGTTGTGATTGAGTCTTATTTTTCATATTCTCTGTCATTTTGAGGAGATTTGGGGTGGAGAAGATATAAACACGTGGAGGATCTGTTGCTCCGCCTGGCTCAGTCCGCGTGGAGAGTGGAAGTTGCCCCTGTCCTCTGGAGTCCGAAGGTGAGTGAGGTGGGACTAGCCCCCAGGAGGATGGGTTCATTCTAGGATCTAACCCACACAGGCTAAACCCCATCCTTGACTTTGGCCTAGACAGTCCCCTGTGGGCTTTCACAGCTCAACTGGCTGTCACTTTGTGGTCTTCCCGACAGACAGACGATTCTCAGGCGGCTGTGTGGTTGGCGTGCAGAGAGGCCGCTTTCGCTTGTAGATGGATGTATCCAGTGACTAACAAAGTCGTTGAGTCTCCTTTCCCAAGGACTCAGAATGTGATTTGTTTGGGGGATAACACCTGTCTGAAGCAGAGAATCTCACCACTTTATTTCTTTTCAGTTCTTTAATCCTGATGCCAGAGCTATAGTATTCATAAATCTATGACCAATGAAATATCCTCTCCCCATTTGCCAATAACTTCCAAAACATCCCCACCCCAGACCTTTCTAAGCCGAGCTCGTGGCTGCACCCTTTAACGACGCCTTACTTCTCACGTTCGGTCTGGAACTCGCGGGTCTGGTTGACGAGGCAGACTTTCCTGCCTGATTCCCTGCGTGTAAAAGTCGACCCAACAGCGTCCCTCTCAGGGCCAAATGAAATAGTGCAACAGCACTTGCCCAAGACCCCGCTTTTGCAAAAACTGCCAGTATGATTCTATAAAAATCTAATTAAAAAATTGTGCCTGCAAATTAAAGCCAGATAGGGAGTGTGTCTTCCTACCAGAGAACCGCTCACATGAAGTCAGCCCCCGCCCCTCCCCAGCTCCTGATGTCAGGAGTGCAGGCTGTTTGCACAGGGTACGGTTTATGTTCGTGCACAGATAAGCGGTTTTCTTCCCTGTCCTTACGTGCCTGGGTCTCCAGATTTCATTATCGAGAGGCAGAGCCCATCAGAGAACTTGATCAGCAGCCAGGGACGTTTTTTTCCTCTTCTTGTCCTTTGTCAGGTCTTTGTTCCGCCCCTGGCTACACTCGAACAGAACCACTTACTGGTGATTAAAAGGAGGGGACGCGGCGGCGGGGCGGGGCCTGCCGGGCGCAGGGCGCGGCGATTGGGCTCACCCTCCCGGGCTGCCCTGTCTTAAGTGCCAGCGGGCGGGCGTCCACCGAGCCCCCGCCCGGCCTCGGACCCGCCTGCCCCACCCGACGCCGCGGAGACGTCAGTGGCGAGCAGTAGCGAAGGCTGGGAAACGGACGGACCGACGGACGGACGGACGGGCGGCGTCCAGCGCGCGCGGCAGCAGGGAACTGACATCCGCAGCGCGGACAGGAGCCAGACCTGCAGCTGCCCGACGACAGCGCCATGAACGAGAGCGACAATGCCACTCTGCTCTTCCTCCCGTCCTCTCTGCAGCCGGACAACTACACGCTGTCGCCCAACGCCAGCAGCCCGAGCCCCGGCCTAGACTTCTCCGGCGCTCCCACCCCCAGCGCCGGCCCCAGCCCCGGGCTCAGCCTCGCGCCGGGTCCCAGCGTCAGTTTCAGCCCCGGCCCCGCTCCGACTCCCGGGCCCACGACCAGCGGCTTCGCGGGCAGCGCGGGCAGCCTGGGCGCTTCCCCGTTCCCTCGGCCCTGGGTCCCCCACGAGCCCCCATTCTGGGACACGCCGCTGAACCACGGACTGAACGTGTTCGTGGGCGCAGCCCTGTGCATCACCATGCTGGGCCTGGGCTGCACCGTGGACGTGAACCACTTCGGGGCGCACGTCCGGCGGCCCGTGGGCGCGCTGCTGGCCGCGCTCTGCCAGTTCGGCTTCCTGCCACTGCTGGCCTTCCTGCTGGCGCTCGTCTTCTCGCTGGACGAGGTGGCCGCCGTGGCCGTGCTCCTGTGCGGCTGCTGTCCCGGCGGCAATCTCTCCAACCTGATGTCCCTGCTGGTGGACGGCGACATGAACCTCAGGTACGGAGCCGTGTTCCTCGGGCATCCTTCTCATCCCAACCCACCGCGTTTGCGGCAGAGGGTTCAAGACCAGGAGGAGAGGAAGGAGAGGCGGCTAGAATGAGGCGGGGAACAGTGAAGAAGCGAAGTAGGGGAAGATGTTGGCTCCCTGGCTTTAGAAGTCAAGGCAGAGGCGAAGAGGTAGTGTTGCCGGGGAAAGATCTAGACTTGGAAGGAGCTGCTCTGAGGGTCCCGGGGATTCACCCGCAGCGCTCTCGCCACCCTCCCTGAGGGCTGGGCTGTCAGTGCAGGCCCCTGGAAGACAAAGAGAACTGGCCATTCGTCGGAAATGCACACAGAAAGGGCGATTGGTCTCCATA